>VYXB01004233.1:1451793-1618487 GCA_013397135.1 Pachyramphus minor | reverse complement strand
ATATTTTTAAGTTAGCAGACTCAGGCAGTTCAACTGTGTCCTAAATTCTTGACTGAATACTGTAGCGCAACTTGTTTTAATACAATTCAGGGAACAGGCTTTAAGCAATCTGTAGTGTTGAAGTCAGGCAGCCATTAGGAGCAAACACTGCTCTCGCCCCTCGCTGCAACAATACACACACCTGCTTTCCTGGAACACGTTCAAAATTTCATTCTTTCTGATTACATGTAAGGCACAAAAGACACAAAGCCTTCTCTGACTCATTCTAACTCTTTTACCCATTATTGAGCTGCAGAGATGATTTTGAAAAAAAAAAATGTATGCAGTGTAGAATACACAAAAACCGAGGAACATATATTAGTTTTTTCCATACTTCACTTTTAAGCATAAAGGAGTTGTTGTAGTTGAAGATATTCTCAAAAGTGGAGCATGAAATAAGAAACCAGGGATTTCACGTGGTAAAAAAGTAAGTTAATATGAATCATGGAATGGTTTGGGTTGGAAAGGATACTAAAGATCATTTCATTTCAATCCCCTTCCACTAGACCAGGTTGTTCCAAGCCCCTGACCTTGGACACTTCCAGGGATGGGGCAGCCACAGCTTCTCTGGGCAACCTGTGCCAGGGCCTCCCCATCCTCCTTTACGAGAGTAAAGAATATTCTCGTAATATAAAAATCTAAACCTACTCCCTTCCATAAATGAAAATATGCAGAGAATAAAGTCAACTGCAACATTACCATCAATACTTAAGTATTAACAAATTAGTAATGTAAAATGTGACAGGTGAATGCTGTTCAAAGACAGACTTGATAATTTGCCAAGCACAGTCTTTACATACGGGCTATGCCCAGCAAGATCCTTGAAAAATAAGCATTAAAATGGAGGGCAAAGCTAAAAGAACTGTGGAGGACACCACAGAGAGCAGGTTGGGCAACCAACAGCCTTCAGAAGCACGAGAAAGAAGCCACATGCTCAGAGGGAGGCATCTGAAAGCAGGGCAGCTTAAGACCCAACCTTCTGCAAGTTTGCCAATACTAGGCCAGGACCAAGTCCCTTTTAAGCACACACTAAAGCCAGCTTGGCATTTGGGTGATTGCATAAAAACTTCCCTTCAAAACATTTCCTGAAGAATTTCTTAATGAAGCTCCAAACCTAAATCTCTTCTACAGTTTGCATTTTTTACCTAAAGCAATAAAAATACTGAACAGCTCTTAGCTGAAAATTTACATTTTTAGCAAAATTAACATTCCCTCCCAGAGACAGTTCCAGCTCTTAGTCTTGTATCCCTTGGTTTTTGTTTCATTGTGTAGGGCTGCATTAAATGCCACACATTTTGCTGTTCAGACCATAAATAAATCAATCCACACCCAAAACTAGAAACATGCAAAAGAATAGCAAATCTGGCAGCATTTTGATCTGAATCAAGCCCAGTAGTATTGAAATGCCCTCCAGTAGCCTGATTCATTATCCAGCTTATTCAGGGAATTAAGTACAAAGTTTTCAATGTATTGCTGAAATAATTTATTGAGCCTCTGAAGAGAATAGTGCTAGACTGATCATTATCTGGGCAACATCTGGATGGGAAAGTGATCACATAGAAGAATTTATGTCTGCCTCAGTAGTGCTAAAGATGGAAAGCTGGAAAGTATTACTCTGGAGCTGTTATTCCATGTCTGTCCTTGCTTCCTGGCCCTAATTTTGAAGCAAGACACTGATTTGCTACCCCCTGCCAAAACCAAACCAAAACACCCTACTTTCCCCTCCCCACAACCAATGACCAACAATAACAACCCCCCCAACCTTCTACATACTTACAGATAGAAATGACACACTTAGAAGAGGACATTTCTAAGACACCAGTATTTACCACCAAAGTGTAGTCTCATTTACTGAGGTATTTTCTATCTGAAGAAGAAAATCAGACACCACAATGAAAACAAACATGATATCAATTTAAAGAAGCAATCTTTTTCCAGCATGGCTTCTCACAGACACCTGAAAGCAGGTGTAAAAGCCAGATGGAGAAGCAAAATCCAGTAACTGTGATGCTGGGCTGAGGGACTGCACAAGGCTATGTGACATTTAAGTTCTTTTGCAGTTATAAGTGAGACTTAAATGATGAACAGGTTTGGCTCCGGCCATCTGGAGCAGCAATGAATTTTACCCAGAGTGAAAAGAAAAACCAAGAAGGAGGAAACTATCAGAATTGGTTCTAATGTTTCATTCCTATCAAGTGGAGGTTAACTAATTGGAGACTCTGGGCAAAAGCCCATTCATTTCCAGAGCTCCAGATCCAGAAAACAGAGTAATCCAAGTTTGAAACAGACAGAGAAAGCTCACCACATAATGGTTCAAAGAATGCAAGAGACAGTGGAATACAGAAATAAATATCTATTTAAAACATATATATATAAATTAAATAAATACCTATTTAAAAAAATCTATTGAAATGCTGCAACCAGAACAACCACTATATTTATTCCTGGAGATATTTTCCTGCACAGTTTGCTTAAAATCCTTCTAAGGATTACTCACTTTAGATTACATGACATCTAGCTTTTTATTTCATAAGAAAACCCTAATGCATTGAGAAGGGTAAAAAGAAATATTTTAGTCCTCTGGCAACCAGTAAATATTAACTACTGTGAGCACAACTGTTTATAACCTGATGTCAGATAACATCAGTAATCCCTCAGACCAACTAACAAGAGAGAGGATGCACTACCATCCTCCTCTTATTTTTGTTTACTCATCACATATGTAAAACAGAAACAATTGCCAAAGTAATCTAATACTGGAAAAAGGTTAAGGGGAGACCTGTTATGAGAATCTATTAATATCTAATTCAATATTTCAGACTTAATTACTCCATAAAAAGGCCATCTCACTGATCAATGATACACTGGTGAATTTGGATTCAATGTCCAAAAAAACCTTAGTTTTGTTTAGAATCTAGTTTCAGATCTATATTCCCTGAATAATGTTCTTTTTACAGCTTCACAACGTTACCCAACTTATACAATTCCTTCAGATACATCTTGTACTCCAAGACCTTTTCAAAAATGTTGGAGAAAGACAATTTAGGGAATGTTCCAGATAAGGGAGGGGGAAAAAAAAAAAAAGAGAGAAGTCCTGCTGTGCTTTTCATAGCTTGGTCATTCTTACAGTCTTTCATCTTGGTGATTTCCTCTTTTTAACACTGTTGTATTAAAAGTCTTCAATTCTGAATGTTTGGTGGAAGCAAGATAATGCAAACTTTACAGATTCAGCTCTGAAGACTCACTGCATATTAGGAGAGATTGAAAGAAAAAAAATTGAGGTTTAAATTGTTCCCATGGGTTATTGATCAAAGGCCACAAAGCAAACAGAACTTGGAACAACTTAGTTGGGCGGACCAAACAAGCTTCTACTTGAAATATGAAAATAAAAATGGGATAGGAGACTTTTATCCTGAGATGAACCTTTAATTCATGAACCTAGCAGAAAATATTAATGATTTGGATTACACAGTAAAGCAATTGTCAAAATACACGTTGCACCCTTGATTTTACCCTGTAGCTTGTTAGCTGAACCATTCATGGCCGTGCCCAGTACCAATATATGCAGCTCCTCTTCTTGGCTCAGCCTCTCTCTGTCACTTAATTTTCTCTGTGGGTTTATAAGGAGTTGCTTGTTATTATATGCAGCTACAACATACTCCATATGAGGACATTGGACAAGCTGTTAGTTCCATTAACTTAATAATAGATTTCTGGGTGTGATTTCCTATAATTTCATTTTTCTCATTCCACAAGAAGCCAAAACTACAAACAGCCATATGGTGCTTCATAAATAACAATTAAAAGTTATTTTCTGATATTCAGGCACTAAAAAAAATCCCATAAAAATACATATGGTTGGAATTTTATAAAGGATATTAAACTTTGGAATGACTGCATATGTCCAGGATGCTTCAAACCCTTCCTCAGCCTTTTCCCTATCCACACATTTCTGGTCCATGCCAGGCCCTGGATGTTACAATTAATCAGTGTTTGCTCCAAGGATCACTATTCAGATTCTTCTTCTAGAAGTGAAGCTTCAGAACAACAGCTTGCATGAAGATCTGTGTAGCACAATTTGTGTCGTGATTCTGATACTCTTCCCATTTACCTATTCCATGGATTTGCTAAGGGGTCGGTTCCTGCCCAGCCACAGGGACCCGGCAGAACTCAGTCAGTCAGAGAAATGATGTCCATGAGTTGCAGACTGGACTGGGAGCTTGTCAGCCCACTACAGGACCTTGTGATTTTACAGGGACTAAGAGTTCACACTGCCCAATGCAGCAGCTGAGAAACCAGCCAAGTCCAAATCGCTGAAAATTAAGCTGCTGCTACAAATGACCCTGTAACAGCCACCTTCTTCCTGCCTGCCCTTCATTACATCTTGTGTACGTGCTGATTGTCGAGCAGTTCAGTCTGAGAGTCCTGTCTGAGTACCTGAAGTTACATAAACTCTTAAAGTCTTTTACTGTAAATGGAAATAAAAGGGCTACCTGCGTCACCAGAATTATTTTCTTTTTGGAATAAACATGTGTAAGGGCAGAATTTTCCTTAGAAGCACCTATGATAACTGCTTTTACAGCTATCCACTTCTGGAAGTCAAACTGATGGGTAGAGGTTGGGATATATCTATATCTATACACCAGTTGGTGCAATCAAAGCACACATCCACGTTAGGGGTAAGTCAACTCATGTCACCCACTGCTTCCATTTTCTTTCCTTGGTATCCCACTGGGCATTTGTTCTACATTTTCAAGAACCTGCAGCACAGTCAACACAATTCAATCTGAGTGAGAACATGACACACAATAGCAGAAAATATCTGGCACCAGCCTGGGTGCAGAACAGGCCTCCACAGATGGTTCCCCAGCAGAAAAGAGCTGCAACCCTTCAGCAGGATGCACTACCCCAAAGATAGTCACAATCATTCGCCCATTTTGCCTTTCAGAACCGCTCTGAAAAGTTCTCTGGGTATTTAAACGAAAATACCACATTTTGCTAGAGAAAACAGATACAGTTTGAAAGAAGACAACAATTTCCTAAGTAACTTGGGCACTTAAATGCACACTTTCCTCAATTAACAGGGGATAGATTTAAGTATTTCCTGAAGATCTTTTCTTAAGAGGCCCATGACTAATTAGCTGATTAATGCGATATGAAGAAACAACTGTGTTTTATATTTCCAATTGTAGCTGCCCAATAAAACCATGGGAACGTGTGGATCCTACAAGTTAATTTTAATACTTGAATTTATGAACCAATTCATCCTGGATATGCATCTTTGCACCCTTCTCATAACAATAATGAGTTATCTGGCTGGGGACAGAGGGAAGAGAATTCAAATTCTGCATTGTTGGCCTAAGGGCAAAGCCAGAATCAGTAATACTCTTTTTGGCTGCTAATACAGTCCCAAGCATAAAAAAGTAATATAAGCCCAGTGACTGACTTTTAACAATTCTACAATTAAAAAACGGTTCTACCTTAGAAAACCCAAATATTAACTAAAAGGAGGTTAAAAGTTACTCTTTGAGCACTTGGGACATTATAAGCCTCACTGACGTTTTAACTCCCAACAAATACCGGAAAACAGCATTTTACCTCAGTGCTAGAAAAACTATACATCTTGGTGTAGAGTCATTTATCCCAAAGTGACAATTCTAAGACCAATCACTNCCCCCCAAGAAACATTACCTTTTTAGCAAGTGTCCTAAACAAACCTGCATGAAATCTAAACTATCCCTTATGTTCTTTTGGGGCCCTTTCTTTTTTAACACAATCTATTTTTACTTCTTTGTATATAAAAATTCCTTTGTTTCTCAAGGAAAGACTTTTTCAAATTCATCACAAAAGCAGCTGTTCTGATATTAATAGATTTCTCTTCAAAGTAAATCGGATGCAAAGCCTCTGGAAAAGAGTTTTAAAGCCAAATATTCTGGATACATGAGAAATGAAATCTGATAATGCACATAATAACTTTCTTTGACTTTATTACCACTAATTTGAAACTGAACATCTAAAACCATGTCTGTGTTTCCAGTTGACTAACACCAAACTGCTTTTCTGACATTACCTCAGCGGACTTTTGCAGAACCAAGTCCACATTTGTTAAAGGAATTTTAAAGCTGCAGCAACAAAATTGAGGGTAGATCCTATGCACCCATATAGCAACAATTTCCTGAGTTTTTAGCATAGGAAGCATTAGGAGGCAAACAGATTTAAACAAAACCATAGCACATCCCAGAACAACAGCCTGGGTAAAACAAAGTGCTCCACCCTTCAAGGTAGCATGTATAGAACCCCAGAGGCCAAACCAGAAGACAAAATCAGACATAAAGGTCCTCCACCTCCAGGGCAGAGCACTGTTACTGTGCTTGTAACCCAGGAAAACTGGAGAGGGACAAGAGACCTGGCAGCACGAGAAGAATATCAGTAACGAACATGAACCTTCGTGAGAAATAAAGTAATTTCCCCCAGGAGTGGGTTGTTTCATAGCTCTGCCCAGGGCAGCTCTGCAGAGAAGCTCCAGCCAGCAGTGCAGAAAAGGTGTTGATCAGGCACTCAAGACATCCAAGGCTCTGACCTTGGCCACCCAGATCAGTCACGTGTGCTCCATGCAATAAACGTTTCATAAAGCTCTCAACTGTCCTGGACTAATGAAAGAGGAAACAGGACAACAAATAAAAGTGAAAATGAAGAGTGGATTACTTTCAGCAGAGAGCTACAGCAAACCTTTGCTCTACTGTGTAAGAAGTGAGGTGATAAAGTACCACAGTGACAGTGCCATGGCATCGCAGGCTGAGCAGGTGGAGTTGCCAGTTTTCTGTCGACATCTCCCAGGAACAATCCTGTTACACAATCAATTAAGTGAACAGACAAAGAGAGAAAAAATCTTGCCAATGAGCACAGTTACAAAATCAGGCACATTTCATTACTACCACAATAATTTTTCTACATGGCTTCTTACCACTCACCTAATTCAGAACATTATTTGTCATCACAAGTTAAGATTTAACTCCACAATAAACTGCAAGTGGTTTGATGGGGCTCAAAATCTACACAGATCAAACATAAAGACATATTTTTATTGATTATGTAATATGACATCAGCCTTGCAAAGCTATTACACAGGCACACAAATTTAAGGCCTTCAATCAGTGGATTTGTTTTCAAAACTGTCCTGGACACACTAGACGGAGGAGATCTTGGAGCTCTTCAGTGCTGGAGCAAGTCCTGATCAAAAACCACAGGCCTAAACTTTATACATCCACTAGTCATTTGTGACAATCATTTGGAAACACTTTCTAAAGGTTGTTTTTCAAATGCTGCAGTGCAGAGAACCCTTCCCTGAAAACACCAGACACTCCAAACTGTCCCAGGGCTGCCAGCTACAAGCGCTCGGTTTGAAAGTTTGGACAGTTATCTGTATTTTAAATGAGCATTCTGTACACAGTTATTTTCATTTCTACCATGCCAAGACACACCAAAGTACCGAGTCCCAAATATAAATGCAGTCTGCCTGCATGGGTAAAGACCCAACACACTGATACAAAACATACAGACAAATATTTTCCTGCAAAGATGTGCCTCGAGACAAATGCAGCCTGTTTATTTTATACTTATTATATCCATTGAATTAACATTTAGTATGGTGACAAAAGTGATGTTTACACAATCATTCTCTGCAAAAAGTGGAAATATATTAAAATCAAATACTTTCACAATTACTTACAACTTTTTACATTTATGCAGAAGATAATTAATACACTTCATAGAAGGTCTCCCAAGTTGTTTTTCAGTTTGGAGTGGTTTTTTTGTGTGTTTTAAAGAAAGTTTTCACGCTCCTCCCTTCTCTGTTTGCCTGCTGACACTTTAATCTCCTCCTCTGGTAAATATGAGCTTCTAACAATAAATCATGTTTTATTTATTAAAGATAAAAATAGGAATCAATACAAAGCAAAAGAGCCAATCTCCATACAGTTTCCCTCCGCACCGACTGATTTTGTTTCTATATGAAGATTTAAACATGTATCCAGCAGGCACTTAAGCAAGAATAAAAGTATTTTTTCTCTGGCATTACAAAACGTGCTTAGAAAATAAGTACTACCTTTGGCCAGCTGTAATGAAGCAAAATGACATTTCTTTAAAACATAAGTATTCTGCAATGAGGAACATTCCACATTTGAGAACTGTTGTCTATATTAGCATCAAAGAACTCCACAAAATTAATATAAAGTAGTATTATTATTCACTTTTATATTCAGGTCACTTTTAGTACCAACATCATTGATTCAGAGATTAAAAAAAATACTGATTCTTCTGTAAATATATTCTGCTTGGAAAATCGCCTGTATGAAGCACACCAGGGAACAGGAGTGCGAGCATCCCACATCACCTTGCCCTTTGTTTAGATTGTCAGTTTTTCCTTTTGATCTTTCTTTGCAGTTGAGGAACCAAAAATTGATTTTCCCTGTTGAACTAAAGCAGAAAAAGGACAATGTTTTATTTAAGATCCTTCACTCCTGCACATAAGCCTATTTCTTTCTTTATATACAAAAGAAACTGTCTTTTTGTTCGGGTAAAAAAATATTTCCAAGCGGGGAATGCTCCCAGTGTACTGACTGTGGTTTCATAACAAAAAAGGGCGGGATGTGTTTCAAAATCCAAACACTGGCCTCCTGCAGAGGAGCACAAACAGCTCACAAACCTTCTAGAGATACAGAAACTGAGCTTCGGGGAAGCAGGTCATACTTGTTAGGTGTTTGCATAAACTCTGGCCACTGGCAATGTTACACTCGAAATCTTGTTTATGAGCAAAGAGAAAGCACAGTTTACATATTTAGAGACATTATAAAGCCAAGAATATATTATCAATATATCCATAATCTTAACAATGGAAATATTTTTTTATTCCAGGTTTACTTGGAATGAATGTCTATTTGTGAAAAAATTCAATAATAATAATGCAGATAAAATTATTACACAACTATTTTCTAATTTCTACCTGTTTTCCTGATGTTCTGATCATCCTCCCACTGCTCTTCTGGGTCCTAAGTTTAAAATTCAATTTCTGGTCTAGGGTTGTTCTTTGGAGCTCTTGTTGGGAGGAATCTGATGTTTGTTTCGACGGTTTCTTCTTCCTCACTCTTTTAAAACTGGCTCTTTTTCCACTGGTCAATGCTCACCTGAGTTTATTATATCCAGTGAGTGCTGGGGACATTAGATAGCAGTTCTTGGTTCCTTGTAATCCCAGAACTCTGCTCTGCAGACTGTACAAAGCTTGAGGCTGTGGCTAAGGACAGCAATACCACGTCACAGGGCTACAGGGTTTTAGTGGGAAGCAACAGAGAGTAGAAAAGCTCCTGATCTTACTCACTGTTAAAAGGCACTAATAAAATACAAGCAAAACCAGAACAACTGTGCAAATCTCAGATGCTACAAGATATGTCCATGTCCCATTGAAGACTATCTAAAGATATGCTACCTTTTAAGAACAATGTTGTCACCAGAAAAAGCCATAACTGCTAAAACAAAATATATTTCATTTCATGCTTTCACATAGTTCTCAAACTAATTCTTGTAACTTAAATGTTTGTTTCCCCATGCTCACCATGCTTCCTATTGTCTTATTTGAATATAAAAGCCAATCATCAAATCAGAAATGTGTGCTTTAATAGGTTAGTTACTATTAAACACAATTTTAACCCACTGTGAGACCAAAATTACTGAATTTAATAATTAATGTCTTTGATTGTTGTCACACCTTGTATTTCAGAATAAAGTGTTGATACTGTCAGAAACCAAAATGTTCCCTAACACCAACAGACATTATTGGTACTCATGGACCACAAATTTCTTGTGCTGTCTGCACAACTTCTAATTAAGTTCTCAAAGAAATTTGAACTTACCAAGTGCTGAGCTGCCCTTGAACCCCACAGGAAAGCTGAGGACAGACAAATGCCCACCGAGAAGCACAAAAACCTCCTGCGTATTGCAGGTTTTCCACTGCTTCCCTTGACTGTTCCAGTCTTTCTAATCTCTCTTTTTTTTTCTGTGAACTTGGAAAGGTTTGCATAGCTTTGCCCAAGCCATACAATCAATTCAGCATTTGAGTTTTCACACAGGACTCTGTTCAGAACAGTTTGCTGGCTAGCACACCAAATTCTGTGGAATTATGACCAAACAGGCTGCAGTGGGGCCAACCACTGCTAAGCTGAAATCCAAGGAATGCAATCTGTGATTCTCCTTAAGATAAATGTGATTAGTTATTTAGAACTTCCAAACAGGAGAGAGAATAAGACAACCAAGTATCCAGATCCAATAAGGCACTTTGTAGTTGGTTAAAAGACAGCAGAACATACACTTGCATACACGTGGCACAAGTCATAATTATTCGTAGTGCTGCACTGGTTATTTAGGAGCCTACATCACACAACAGCCCTTTCCTACTACTTTTAGGGAATACAAACATCCTGCTCACCAGTTCTGACAGCTTAGTGTTTATATCTCAAGCTCCAATCACCACTTCAGCAGCAAAGACATAACTATATACATTACAGTTAAACTTCACGTTTTACATGTTTCACAACATTAAATTAGCCTTGAAAAATGAATGTAAAAGCAACAGAGAGGCATTAGTTTTTGGTTTAGCAATCAGCATTTACAAGAGAGGATGCACCTCAGTATACAGCAAAGCTGTTTCATTTAGGCTTCATGCAAGCTGAGCTCTGGGGGGATTCTGAAGGCAGGTATTATGGAACTGGAACTCTACATATTTTAATGAAATTGCACAGTCTAAACACCACAATGAGTGAACAGTCATATCAGACTGTGGAACTCAGAGCTTTCTCAATTATTCACATCTAAAAGGAATTCTTCTGGGTAAAAATGTAAAATTGGAATAAACAGCAACTGTGCTTGCCAAGAAAGAGAATGTGCAGCTGATTAAAGAGTTTTGAACCTGTGTTGAACCTATAATGGGACTGACATAACAGGTGAGCAAGTACATCTTATATGGTCACATTCTTCATGCATGATGCTGTTAAGCACCTTCTCAGCTTCAGATGAGCAGAACTGTGAATCCAATCTGTGTTGCACTTGTCAGCAGCAGAGATCACATCTTTATAACCCCGGGCCAGCTGAGTGTGTAGGTTCAGCTAGTTTGTGATTTAAATGACAAGTATGTGACCTAAGAACCATCCCAATGGCCCCTCCTATGAATCCTCAGTAACAGGTGCTCTCTGACGTCCTGACAACTGTTGAGAACTGGTTAATATTTCATTAACTTAAGGTCAGCAAGTTGCTTTACCACATTGGAAAACCCACTTCTCAGCTCCTGCACAGAGTCACACAATTGTGTCTGCCTGGTTTACAAGTTAGAAGAGGTAATGCTGAAAAGAAACCTAAAGTAGATTATTCCTTCTCTCTATGCTGCAGAAAATAGATCGAGATTTTATTGGCATGTCAGATATAGAACACAGCAATTCTTTAAAAGGTAAAATTTTTGCATTAAATTTTCTTCATGCTTCTGCCACTTCTTCCATTGCAACCTTCTCACTTGAAGGTCAAGTTCAGAACTGGTATCTGAGGCAGTATAAATCACATCTGTGTAAAGAATGGTCACAGTTAACTCTCAGAAAGTCTCTTGCAGGATAATTTACTTAATAATTTGCAAAAGAAGAGGGCTCTAAATAGCTAAAACAATTCACAGAGAGACAGGAGAACATACAATTAACATTGCCCTACCTGCTGTTAACTGCACTAATTGCATTCTTTCTGCACAACTGACAATTCTGACATCATGGAGACATCTGCAGTGATATACAACTTCTGTTAAATTACCTCTGAATCTTAGCCCTTAAAAATCTCTCTCTGATATCTGACTGGTTTATGTAGTTTCTTCATTAGCCTACAGATTTCTGTAGGAATGTATACTCCAGTCTGTGGAAGTCTGGACATCTCAGTATTTACAGGACACTAAATGTCAAAAACTCAGCATAAAATCCAGACATAAGTAGGAACCCATAACATTAAAATTGTGCAAATGGTCAAAAAGCTGAATAAACTCAAAGACACGGGAGTCTCATTTTGGAAACCAACAACATAAAGTATGAAAATACAATAAATTTTTTCATCTCAAACTTGTAAACTAACTTTTCCATACAAAGGCATCTTTAAACATCTAAATTGTCTTATGGATCAATGAAACAACTAAATAAACACTATCTGCATATGCACCTCAAATAGCAACATCACTCAAAAGATATAATAAGCAAGTTATTTATAGCATACATTAATCATCATATTTAAATGGCAGTTTACTTTATAGCATGACACAAACCTGTATTAACAGGGAGGAAAACTGCATAGCAATAGTTTTTCCTAAGATAGTCAAATTTGCAGTAATCAGCTTCGAGTCTCTCTTGTTCCACTTTTATTCCAACGCATCCAAACAAAAGCTGTATTACACTGAAGGCAAGCCATGGAAAGGCCAATAAGAAGATCAACCACACTGAACATTTAATGAGCTAAACCAAACAAACCTGTGTAAAAGACTTATGTGTGGCAACAAGAAGAAGAAGGAATGTTGGACAGGCAGTCAGAGTGTCAGGATTATTATGACAATGATCTTCAGTGGGGCACAAAACCCACACTAAGATTAGGAAAGCTACTACTAAAGTACACAGATGAATAACTGGAGGAATAGAGGGTTAAGACTTAGCAGGGAGTAGAGGGAAGTGCAGCAATAGTGAATCTTCCCAGTGACTTCATTAACTATTTA
Source organism: Pachyramphus minor (assembly GCA_013397135.1). NCBI lineage: Eukaryota > Metazoa > Chordata > Aves > Passeriformes > Tyrannidae > Pachyramphus > Pachyramphus minor. The sequence goes on along the minus strand of VYXB01004233.1, from coordinate 1,605,670 downwards.
TACAGCAAACTCTTCAAGGCTGCTTTTCTCTCCTCTTTCTACAAAAATCCCAGGGCTGTTCTTAACCATTTAGAACAATAAATATATTTAAGATTTATAGCCTGGAGTTTAGCTGTATTCATCTTACTCAGGTGAGCAGTCCAACTAAGCCCAGGGGAGGCACAAGAAGAATGTTCTCCTTCATAACGATGCACAAAAGAAAAACTGACTTTAACTGCAGGACAGGGAAGAGTAAACCCCACGTAGGTAAAACTGTCAACTTCAGATTTTTCTTAATAAAGCAACAATCACTTAAAATAAGAGCACAGTTAACTTCTGGAACTAACCTGAACATGATTCTCACTGAATGCTTTTTTGGGATGACATTCTCAAGGGTTGGAGGCTCATCTAAAATATCCTGCGACGCAGAGAGTCAGATAATATCTCCCAGTTGAATCCAGGAGGGTTACAAAGACACATTTCATATTCATAAATGTGTTGAAATATTTTACTTTTCTTAAACCGCAAATATTTGAAGAAATGTAGATAAACATATTTAAAATTCACAGCACTTTCTCAAATAAGAAGTAGCAGATTAACAAAATGTCAGAACATCCTCAGCTCCAAAAACTGCTCCACCATTTTAGGTAGAGATTATCTACCAAAAAAAAAAATAATCACAGCCTCTTATGATCATACTTCTCAACTGCTGATATATTCAGCTTGTAAATTACTCCCATCTTTAAAGATAAAACAAGCTCTTGCAAGTCACACTAACCTTTGGAAAATACCAGTTAAGATTACTTCATTGACAGGAGGAGGCTGAGGGTGGAAAAGAAGGGAATTGTGGCATGGAGGCTCTATGCTGAGTGTTCTCTGATCTTCAAACAAGTTGAAAGGCCAGTTGTGAGACTCCTGGCTTGGTTCAAAACCATGGGCTTTTACAGCAAATGTACAAGTTAATATCCTTACACATCAATCCAGCCCACCCTAAACCACCTAAACTACACTCTGTAAAGACAAAAGGTACAACAAATTTAACAGAAACAATTGACAGATTAAAAAAAAAAAAAAAAGGCAATTTCCCCAACTGAATTATATACAGAAAGTGGTAATTTAACAACTGTACCTTCCTGTTGTACCCTGTGACACCTGGGGGACACTAATGGAGGTCAGGGAAACTATGACAGAGTCAATTATAAACTCTCTTTAGTACTGCCATCATTAACTCTTAGATTTTATACTCATTTAATTCAATGTGATTTTGCTAGTAGCCCTTCCACTAAAAAGTTTAAATTAAAAACCCCACCCCCCCCATTTTACAGAAATAAGCATCAATTTTGTGTTTGACACCCCCATAACACAGGATTATCTGCTGGGATTGATCACATAAAAGATGCAGCACTGCACAGTGCAGACCCAGCAACCTCAGAAGCTTTGTTGTCTCATTTCAAGTTCCTAACTAATAAACATTATTTCAGAATTAATATCTAAACCATGTCTCCTGCTGAGGGTTTGCACCATGAAAGGAGAACTGTGATTCTTCTGATGACAGTGACCTCCAAGATCACACAACCAACACAGCCACAGTAATGAGGTCCAGGGAGAAAAAAACTACAGAGCTGAGAACTTGATCTGTTCCTTCACAAGTTAAAACCACAATATTTACAGTATTTGTCAAGCCTCAATAACTATCAACACATACATTTCCTTTAAATAAATAAATACACATATCAGGCTTCGTGGGAAATAACAGAAGAAATCTCAAGTGAAAGTGCCACATGGCTTCTAGACAAGAATAGTTATTTTATACCTTGTCTCAGATAGTTTGTTAAAATACAAGTGCCAATCAAATGATTGTTCAAACAAGCTGCTATTTCTTTCAACAGTGCTGTAGTTTATATCAAATGAAAAATTTGGATCCAGTTCTGCATGCAGTCAGTGATGGAAGAATCCTAAAAAACCAGCACAACTCATTCATCTTCCATCAGGAACCAACATTCCCAGAAGAGGATATGCTGTGGCATTCAGATAAAACCAGCTATAAATACAGGTGATTTGAAAAAAAAACCCACATTTTTAGGTTTTACAAGTTAAAGCCAAAGCAAGCGCTTTATCACATACATTCAATAAAAGCCAGAATAACAAACAAGGAAAAACAAATCAAAACAAACAGAAAAAAAGAAAAATGAAAAAAAAAGAAAAGCATGAAATTTTGTTTCAGTAATCAACCCCCAAATATTTAAAAGCAGATGGGCATCTAGAGAGGGTAGATGGTGTGATTTCTCTCCTTTACACAGCTGCTGGTACTGTAGAGAAAACATTGTTCTTTAGTGTTTCATACCTTATACATAAAGTGTGTCTATTGGTTCTGATTTTATGCATAAAAAATGAAAATTTCATGCAGTTGCTTCTCAATTATGCGTCTAGTTATTGTTTTGCAGCTGCAAAACTACCTTGAAGAACTATCAAATACGGTGTGACAAGTCTGGATAAATACCAGCACTCCTCTTGTACCTTCCTTGTAACATTCTGCATTTTTTACCACCCGATATAATCCCTGAATCAAGAGCTATGACTTCTATCATCTCCTTTTATGAACAAGAATCTGCTAGTGTACTTAACATAACTGAAATTTGTAAATGACCACACTCTCTGGCACACATTAAATTTAAAATTCAGTACCTCATTTCTAGAGTATTTTTTACTTTGTGTTGCTACTTTCAAGTAGCTATTTTGGTAATTTGATCAGAAATCCAACACAGAGAACAATAAGTCAGCTCAACATTAGTGTCAAACATCTGAAATGAGATTTTGATTTGTTAGCCTCCAAGTCATTACTCATATTACTATAAATCTATTGAATATGAAGACATTTGGTGACAAAAAATGGTTATAAAATTCCCAACTAATGTAAGCAGTCTCAAGTTTGCATTTACTGACTCACTCTCAGTGTGTAATTTTCTAACAAAGGGAACAGATAAGAAAAACAAAACAATTTGTTTTTCATAACAATACATTTTAAATTAACTATTTCTGTAATTCCTCTGGAGATGGAGGGTCCTGCAAAGAATTTCCATATCTAAAATATTAAAAAAGCCACAACTTGTAATTTTACCTCGAAACCGAAAGATTCGACTTGAAACAACACAATTCCCAGCGGCGAGCTTTGACAAAACCTTTTATTAATTTTGTTTCACAAAGAATAAAACTCAAAACCACACTTAGGGAAGCTGGAAGTTTCGCTGCCTGTTTTTCTGGCACGCAGGATGCAGCACATGTGGCCATTACTAGAGAATGTTGTTGTTCAACAGCTGCCGGGTTTTCACACAGGTGCCAAGGGCTTATGTGGGAAAACATTTCTAAGCTGCAGAGGCAGAATGAGACCAGCAGCAAAGCCAAGGCAGAGAGAGCCCTTGCAGAGTTTATCAAGGATATTGCACTGCTCAAATACTGCTGCACTTAAAAGTTTGCCACTTCTCTGGCGCCTCTGTGAAATAAAGTTTCTTAGCCCGAAGCACAGAGGGAGGAGGGGGAAAAAAGGGGAGGGAGGATAAGCAGGAGTTAAAATATTCAAACCCAACCAGACCACGCACACAAAGAGCAGAAAGCAGCATTGTAGGGTTCATATCCAGGGGAAAGGTCTTGTGCCACCATCAGCCACTGTGTGTGACATTGTCAAGTGGAAACCCTAAATCCACCTTAATTGTGCCTTTATGCAGTAAAGCTCAGATTAAGTGAAGGCACCTAAAAGCAACGTGAGAGGGAATGAAGAATGTCCAGAAAAAAGAGCTACTGTGGAATAGGGAGTATATCCTATGGAATAGGTACTACACTCCTGGTTTTCTCAAATTCACCTGTAGTTTCTAACAAACTCCCCAGTAAAGCATGTTTGGTGAACACAACCCATTAACACCTTCCCTAACTCCTCTGATTTTCCATGACTGATTTTTTCATCCAGTAGATGGGGTAAATAAATTGGCTCACTGATGTATTGATTATCAAGCTTCCCACAAAGAATTACTTTAACTGTAACAAACAAGGCGTTGCCTTCGTAACTTTTACTCCAGTTTATTATTTTTTGCCATTTTCAGACTGTGCCAAAGTGAGAATTTAAAAACTGTTGGCACAACAATTATACCCAGAAAATTTTTCAAAAAAAAAATAAAAATCAAAGCGTTTCAATGAGGACAAATACAGAAAAAAAACATTATTTGAACTATTAGCAATCAATGTTTTCTGATCATACACAGAAATATTAATTTCTCTGATTGTCATGTCAAGCAAACAGTGGTCTGAGCCAAGTCCTTCATCAAGCAAAAAACCAGTATGCACACAAAGCTACAGTGGCTTTTAGCAGGACACAACTGCTAAATATTTGTTCTCATCTGGTAAATAGGGTAACATCTGACTGTTCAGCACAAAAAAAGTGGCTTTTGTCAATCAGAGGTCATAAGGGGGAAGAAGGGTTGAGAAGAAACAAGAGCGAATGGACACAATAAGGGAAATGGTCTAAGAAACAGCAGGGAAATGAACACGGGTCAGAGATTAAAAACACAGACACTGACAAATTTTGTGGAGCTTTGAAATGGATACATTCAAGAGATGCCCATGAAGACTGGAAATAGAAGAGTGTTAACAGGTATTTTCTACCATTGAGAAGTGGCTGGAAAATGCAGATTCGCTCCAGTCTTAGATTTCACCACTCCAACAAGGCAAAAACCCATCAAGTGAAAAGCCATTAAGTGGAATAAAGAAATAGTCATGCTCAGTAACACTGAACATGGTCCAAAGGCAGCTCATCCACCACTAGTTTCCTATTAAATTTAAAAGGGTGTTTTCTAAATACTTACCCATTTGAGAATAAAATCATATTAGTCAATAACCAACAGCATTATTTTGCCTGAAAGAACAGTTTCAGAAAGCCATAATTTAAGAACAAGGAACTCTAATAAAAGCTGTCAGAGAAAATAAGAGGACTTATGGGAGAGCTGTTCCTCAACAGTGAGCAAGTTCTCTCTGTACAGCTCCATGGAATTCTATTTCAACACTGTGTGATTTTTCAACATATGCAGAGAAGCACAATCTGAGAGGCTCTAAAAAATAGCTACTAACTACATAGGGGGTTTTTTAGAAATAACTCATTATGCACAGGTGAGAAACTGTTACTACACAGTGAACCACATAATGGAAAGAAATATGGAAATCCTAGAAATGCTGAAGGAAGCAATTCTTGTCCTGTCTATCCTGATGGAAAGAAACAGAAAGAGAATTAAATCATGTAAGCAAAGCACATGAGGACAGTCAAAAAAGATCAGCTAAGTAGCCAAGTTGCTCAAATGAAACTTTATAGAGGGCTACTCTGTACATGATACTCACATTTTTAATATCCTCAGAAATGTCAGGTTCAAGGATCTTTTTAATTTTCCTAACATAAAAGCTTAGATTAAATGCAGACAGCATTATCACCAACAATTTCTTCATAATCTACACAAAAAGGACACTACCAAACTGAAGGTCAGCTTTTGATCCCTTCTGAACATAAATTGCTTTCAAGTAGTTATCACAACTTGTATTGGAGAGATGAATTTTCAGATAAGGGATCAAAAACAGCATCTAAAAATGCAGCCTTCCCTTTAAATTAAACACCCATGGAAAGAAAAAAAAGACCTCAGCAGCTAAGATAGGAAGGAGATTGGTGCTCACGTGACTAAGAATTCTTTCAATATTCTAAAAAATGGTGAATAATAGGTGACAGGTAAATGACCTCATGAAAAGATGCCTCAATAAACCTTTTCTGTTCTTCATAAAATACATGTTTACCTCTCCAGGCTGATATAAAAAGCATGCCTTCAGTCCAAAGCCGAATTTTATGAGTTCCCTCATGCATAAGCAATAGAAATAGGACACGCAGAGGCTATATTTTGTTATATTTTCTTTAAAGAAGAGCGAATAAAAACCCTGCACTCAATTCAATTGCATTTCTCTGTGATAGAGTGTGAACACTGCACCTGACTGAGTCCTAAATGTAATGAAACACTCTAAGTGGCAACAGGCAGCACTCTATTGCTTTTGTTAAAAATCAGAAAAAAAGAAACACATGCCAAGCTTCCAGCATCAATTTAGGATTGTCAGCATTGCCAACCACCTCTGTAAGTTCTCTGCTGATTCAAAGAGCCAATTGACAGTGCATAGTAACACCCTGCAGCACAATCACAACCCTCTCAGCTTTGTCCACCTACTAGTTTAAAATGATGGGTCCCTTAACAACTCCTCCATCAGGCAGCACACAGAGAGCAGTGCAGGAGCTGAAGGAGACTGAAGGGCTTCTACTGCTGGAGCCCAGAGAAAATGATGGACCCAGAAATGATGCACAGCACAAGCAATGGCAACGCACACACCCTCCCAGTGTAATCAGAGGGAAGCATTTTTTCCTTATACATGTTCTACAGTATGAGGAAAAGAAATAGAAAGTATGGAAATGCCTTCTGTGGCTAAACAAGCCCTAAATTAAGTGAGAGTCAGATCAGAAGATTTGTGAGTTAATACAGAAACACCTTACACTTCAGACAAAACCTCAGCTCCCAAATATTTCACTTTGTTCTACTAAATAGCTGCATTGGAACTGTAAGAACCTCTTTATAGACTGAGTTTCTTCAGAGAGCAGATCAAACAGCATCACTCTATTGCAGCAAAATAGCACAATGCCTTTTTCTTTCCTCTCTTGAAAACCAAGGAATTTTTGCATATACCAGAAAACTCCTGTGACTGCATTGCTTGGTATTCTGTAAATATTTCCTCCTCTACAAGAGTTACACCTGAAAATTGCTTAGAATGTAGAAGGCAACGAATTCCTTGGGGCTTAATTCTGTATTCTTGATTGTGTACAAGTTCTTTTGAAGTCAATATTAGTGATGTCATTTTAATTTTCTTCACATCTGCCATTCTTATCTTGGAAGGGAAAAAAAAGAATAAAAATCAATCCTTTAATTCCATTAAAAATTCCTTGTAGAATGCCTTTTGTGCTGTTGGTAAGTTTTGAAAGTCTTCAAGAAAATTAACATTCAGTGTACATATTAATAAAAATAGAGAGGAACAGAGGAAATGAGCAAAGTGTAACAAAACTGCTGATACTGGATAAAGGCAAACCCTTTCAAGAACACATGCATTAACACCTTCCTGACAAGTGAAGACAGCAGCAAAAATTATCTAATCTCATCTCTTTCCATTGCATCAACAGGAAATCCAACAATAGCAAAACTGGTGAGCACAGGCCTGCAGCAGTTCAGACAGCTCTGTCAAGCATAAAATATTGGGTGAAATTGTGAAATGAAATTGCGAATCCCACACTTTATACAAACTTCCACGACAGAAATTTTCTACCCCCTTATCTGTATCCCATTATCACAGGCACAGACCCACGTGAGTGATGTAATGCTGTAAGGCTATAAAGGAAAGTTCTTGTTTCTCCTGTATTCATGATGACAGATTTACAGAAAGCATTTCCTTTCATAAGACAAATACTGAACCTTTGACTTTCAAGTTTTGATAACTTCATCTTATTTTCATCTTTAAAATATGCTGGCAAGCATCTTTTCTTATTTTGAAGTAGGGAAAGTTAAGGACAGCTGCAATGTGGCACCCAGTATCTGAAACATGAGATTTTGGAGCAGGACTTGGCAGGGGTGATTGGCCTCCCACCAGATTTTCTGCAGAATGCCTGTCTATCAACAACATCCCAAAGCTGCCTTCACTGGTTATTCTATTTTGTAATATTTTCTGCCTCCTGTAGGCTGAAGCTTTTTGTTTTCTCATAACCCCTGTCCTTTTTGTGGCTGCATATTCAGCTGCAAATTGTGCAGATAAACCTGAGTGACAGAGACACTGCTGCTCTGAGGGATCATAAAGATGATAAACCTGATTAAATCTTGGAACAACAATGACCAGAGTAGCAAAAGTGGTGTTCTTGATGCTTATTCTCCAAAGTGCACATTAGAAGTATGACAACAGCACACTATCAGAATGATTACAAGGATGGTGTTAATTATTTAGTGGATCAATGGAGTGTCAATCATTTCAACATGAAATAGATTCCACACCAGAAACCACAATTCTCTAACACTCAGTAGTGCAGAGTGGTTGAATGAATCTATATCAGAAGAAAGGTACCACTGACTTACAAATTCTGAAGTGTTAACAAGCCAACCCAGTTAAAATACAACTTATCTGGTAAAGTTTCATCAGCAAATATTTCTTGGTTTTAGATTTTACTTTTGATTATTTAAATATAAACAGAGTTTGTAAATAACTGATACTTCTCTGATTTGAAGAGCAAGCAAGCTACACAGGTTACTTAAAATAAATTTGGCATCATAAACCAAAGGAGGTTCATGTCTTTAATGGAGTAATTTATTTCTCCAAATAGTTATAGAGATCAAGAATAGTAATAGTTATTGGACAGACCAACCCATTTATGAGTTCAATCATGAAGAGGAGAGTTTAAGTGCTGTAAGATTGGTGATAAACCTGTCACAGCTTCAGTCAGCATTTCTTGATTTTCTCAGACATCCAGACATGAGGAAACACTGCAATTTTATGTTCCTTGCTTTATGTCCAGCTTTTCCATTCTGTACTGCTAAATGACCATAACAGTTGCATTTAATTTGTTTGTTTCAAAAATATTTTCAAATACACTGGTTGTTATAAGAAGGTTTTGATCACTGAAAAATGTACCACCTTAATGAATTGCTAGAGACTGAGCAAACCATTGTGATAATGCTATTCAGCTACTTGAGCTCTGATGAGATCTTTGATATGAGTAAGTTGTGCTAATTTACCTTCCAGTGTGCAAAACTGAAATGCATTTAACTAAGTGTCCCATGCATTATGTAAAGCATAAAACAAAAAAACCTTCCTGTTACTATACAATTAAACTACAATAATGTCTGGCCTCTGGCATTTTGATGTTTGATATATTAACAAAGGCTAAATGAAAAGAGGAAAACTACACAAACTGCTCAACTTTAAAAAGTAGAAAAATTATTTCAGAGTTGGAACAGGGTGACAAAGTACCTCAAGGCATTTCTTTTTGAGAAAAAAGGTATTACATAAATCCATTTCTGACCCACATTATCATATGTTCATCACACTAAAATGAGGATGTTGTTAGAGAACCTAAATAGAGTTCCAGAGTTCCAGAAGTAGGTCTTCTCTCCAAGCCACTGTCAAGTCCTTCTGTCATGGTAGGTAACTCAACTCACCTTTTTTTTTTGTTTTCTTTCTTCATATGGAAACACACTCATGTGAACAAATATACAAGTATAAAATTCTCTTGTATTTTATTTCTTCACAAAATCACAGAACAGTTAAGGCTGCAAGAACCTCTGAAGGACATCTAATCCAACCCATCAGCTCAAGGCAGGGTCATCTAAAGCAGACTGTGTCCAACTGGGTCCCAATTATATTTTAATTTTTTTATATTTTGGAGAGTCCCTGACCCTTTTCTTCCTTTGCTTTTTAATAGAGCAAATTTTTGTTGGAAAACAACTTTTTGCACAAGCTCATTTATTTCAGTTCCTTAAATTACATCAAGTACACAACAACAAATAATGTTCCTCTGCAGCCATATTCTTAATTATTCCAAATTACATAAATAATCTTGATTAAAGAATCCACGTTACATGCTGCATACAAAACATTCGAGAAATAAAGTTCTCAGTATTGCTGTTATAAATTATTTTTCGCATATAAACTAAAGCATATATTTATGGTCTGGATAAAAAAATCAAGACTTTTCAATAAGCATTAATTTAAAGACTGTATACAACTTATTAGAGAGTAATTTATTTCCCAGACTGTTATCCAGTGAAGCAGATTCCTCCCATTATCAGTCAACTTACTTAGTCTCTGAGCAGCCTCCAGGGCATCATTTGCAGAATCAGCTACAAAGAATCTCTGAACTGTAACCCCGTGGTCTGCCATTATTTTTTTGCTTTGGTACTCCTGCAGGTTCAGCCATCGTCTGGGGGTTAATTGAACAGCCTAGAAAAAATTAGAGGGGAAAATAACATAATGCTCATTAAGAACAGTTCATGAGACAGCCCACTGAGCTCCTCCACCTTATGGTTATCTCAAACCAGCAGTTAAACGACACCCAGAGAAAAGGTAAAACATGTATTGATTTACCTAAGTGCCTTTTCTTAACATTTGAGCATCCAAAGTACTCTGAAAGCCACAGATATTTTCTAAAAGCAACACAAGGCTCACTTGGCTACACAAAATGTCTTGCATTTAATATCAAGGCAGATTGACAAACTTGGCTTGAACTCTAAAGTCTATTTATGCTTTTATGTTATCCTCTGCTATAAAAATAGTAACTGACTGTTATCCTAAAACAAATTCAGTTTTATATTAAATATCCTTATTCACATGACATTTCATACAATTCTTCCCTATGAAGTTATTTCTACTGATTCTAAGCATTTATTGCAGCATATCTGAGGAGAAAACCAACTACATGGAATTAGCATCTTCTTGTAAGAAACTACACACTAATATAGATATTTTCAGTGGTCTGTTATCTGTGCTTAGATGGTTGTGCTTTTACGTGCATTTTGCTGAGGGTGCCAGCACAGCCACATCAGCCATGCCAAGCCAACAACAGCTGGAGAAGAATTCCCTCCCCATTCCCAATATCCCAGGGTAGATGCCTGTGTGTGCCCATGTACTTACACACACAGACATCACATCTGCTGGTGGCAGTAAACACTGAGTACAGGCACCATAAAAGTCACGGGATTTTTACTGAATGTCTTTAAGGACACGTTCTTCACACAGGATAACTTGTCAAAGACAAAAGGGATAATGAAGGAACTGGAGCTGACTCCTGGCAATGGAACAATGGCAAAAGTGGAGCTGGCTCCTGGCAATGGGATAATCCCATTTTATGCCAGCAAAAGATGCTCTTCCCACATGGAGAGACAAACTGCTGGCCTGGCGGACAGCCACAATCAATTCTTGGTTGTGGAGTAAGAAGCACAGCATGCAAGTTAGCACTACATATTTAGATATGTTAGACAAAGGAGATTATTTACTATACTAATACTTTGATCCCTAACAGCACGATAAAAAAATATTATCCTAATGCAACTTTAGACTGAAAAAAAAGCCCAACTCTCCATGCTAAAGTCTTTCAATAACACACCCTTTCACAATACTCAAGGTTTACATGCTGAGTTGTCTCAAAAACAACCCCCCATCTGTTCTGTTCGCTTTGAAACACATCACAAGAGATACATAAAGAAAACACAAACCCATCTTTTACAGAATATAACTGCATGTTTTCTGTAAAAGTGACTCCCACAGAAGTTAAGCAGTTGCAAATAGCTCAGAAGACACATTTCAAATTCTTTTATCCCTAACCTGATTAACATATTTTAGAGGAACAAAATGCCATTGTCAGCTTGCTCTATGGCTATCTCGAATTCGATACATCATACAGACACCTCAGCATGATTTATATTCCTCCATGCTATTCACAGACATGTTATTACAGTTATGCAATACTTCAAATGTAGGGTCAAAATTTAAAGTCACTTTCATAATTGTTGACATTTAATTTGTTTTCCTATTATAAGTTCTCTGCCAGGCTTCAACAATTATTATTTCAGGATCATTTCCACAAAGGGATTAACACAAGGGGCCAAGAGGGACCCTTTAGGTTTATCTAAAAATTTCTACAGTTCACTAATACAGCCAATAAAATTTTGGTCAGTGATTTTATAATTAAACAGAAAGTCTTCAAAGCAGCTTTTATTCATAATTTAGAACAATAAATCATTTCACTTGTATGCATTACTAAGCCTGATCTAAAGCAAATAAATAAGGAAAATATTCAAACAATTTCATTCTGGGGAAGACTTTTGTTGTTGTTTCTTGACAAAAGTCTCTTTCAACACAAATTTCTTTCAAATGTTCTATTCAGGTAGGAATTAATTAGTACAGGGATTTGCAATGCAGCGCAGTGTGTCAGCTGACACCTCCACTGCTCGTTCAAACTGCAAGGCTTAAGTAATAAAATCTTTTAAGGAATCTCTTAATTAATATGGATTGCAAAGGGTCACCACCTAATAAAGCCACTGATGATAACTCCCAATGTGTGATGGACAATGAACAGAGATGACAATGAGAAAAGCAGGAAAAGCTCCATTTGTTTTATGAAGAAAAGTCATGAGTAAAAGAAAGTCCAGCAGCTCCAACAGGAACCTGCAGTGACCTCTGTCCCCAAACATCCTCTTGCCCTGTTAGAGGTGCTTTTGGGACATAAAACTTTTACAACTCAGGAATACAACTCAAAATGTCCCCCAGGGACACTCCATTGCTGAGATGCTAAAAATCTTATTGCATATGCATACAGTGCAGATATACATAAGCATATGAACATAGGTCTGTTCTTTTACAAAAAATTGGACATAATGCCTAATATTTAGATATTATGACAATACTTCCTTCATAAATTATAAACCAGACAGGTCTGAGGAAAACAGAAAGGAATGAAGGGGATAATTCCTTTGAAAGAACTGTCAAAGCAGACCTAAGGGTGATGAAACAAAGATCTGGCCAAGAACTGCTGGCACAGAAAAGCAAAGCATACAAACTTCAGGTTAGTGAGCACATACTTTTTTTTTCCTTCTCCTACATTACATGATTCTAAGAGAAATCATCATCACTGAGTGCCAAGTGAAGAGTTTTAATCAAGACTTTCCACAAAAGACAAAGTCCTGGTTTTGAATCAACTACTTGATAAAATAAATTAGTATCTGAAGTCTGCACCAGAAGCTCTGAAGAGCAAGGAACATGAAAAAAATAAAGCACATACAAAGATGAAATAAAGCACAAGCTTTGAATCTGTGAAGGATTCTTCTCTTTCAAGACCATCTTGAAAAATCAAAACAGCTGCAGACTGATGCATTTTAGGGTGAAGAAAAAAAAGTGACCATGAGATGTTAGAAATGTGAGTAAACAGATGATTCTCTGAACCAATTCCCAACTCAAAGAGGTTTTGGTTGCAATAAATCTGTGTCTGTCCTCAAAAGGGACAGCAATGAAAAGAATTAATTAGTACTGGAATCTTGAATTCCAACCCTCTCAAACACATTTATACCAAGCATTCACAAGAATTTGAGATGGGCTTCAAATAGCATAAGTTCTTGTGCATCATAAACGTCCACACATCCTACAGATAAATCTAGGCCAGAGACTGACCATAACAGAGCTAAAGGACAAAGGCACAGCCTCAAAACAGCCCAGGAAGAGTCTACAAAGGTTTCAAAGAAAGCTGTTTCCCACAACCAGTCCTCCACAGGCATCCCTTCCTCCTGAAAGATATTAGAAGGAAACTTTAACACAGCACAAAACACAACTCCAGCATCACATGTCTTTGAATTGTTCATTTTCCCACCCTGCAGCTCTACTCATCCATAATTTCATTGCTCTCAGCACCATCGGACAGCTCTGCTAAATTCACCACTGTGGTCCCAGCTCTCAGGAAAGACAGAATGAAGAATTAGGTTGTAATTTACCATCAGAAGAATAATAATCTCAATGTGAAAGGGGACATGGGAGAAGCAAGTAAAAGAGAATTAATCTAAAGCACAGGAAAGCAGAATCCCTACCTTTTAGGGATTTCTGTTCATTATTGATTCTCACCACCTTCTATTCCCAGCTTATCCTTGCTTGAAGACTTTTCATCTGTTTCCCCACACACAGGTCAGAAAGCCCTACCAGAAACCAGTATAGATCTCTCAGATCTTCCCATGAAGCTCTGTCTCAGCTGAAGCCCAGTGAGTTCCAGCAGTTTAAGGTATATCTCTGTTTCATCTCTTTCTTTATTGCAAGGTTGCATGGGAGTGCAGGGAGCACATCCTGTCTCACCAGCCTGTGAAGAAGAGACTGCAAATAGTTTGTGGACTTCAGTAAAGACCTATGTGACAATGTTTCAACTTCCTAAGATGACAGGCAAAAGCCAGAAAATTTTCTGTGGACCATTGGTAGCATTTCTGTTATCCTGAACACAATTTTTCTAACAGCAAAAGAAAGTTTTACAACATTTTATTGAATTTACCAACATCCTCATTACTGTAAATACATCTGAACCTTGAATATTAACTTCTGCCAAGCTCTGAACAGCCCAAAGAAGGGCTGTAGGTTTAAATTCTCCTAAACCTTTTCTTTTTAGTGGCATTTTACTTTTTAGCATGTCACCTACAGTTGCTATAACAAAGAAAAATTTAAAATCACTCCAGTGAGCCTACATGAAAATCCAGACAATATGTTTTCTGGAATGGAATAAAATAAAACTCTAACTAAAGGGTTTAGTATTTTGAAAGGAAATTCTTACCAAAAGGCCAAAATAAATATAATTCATTGGTCTGCTAAAGACTTCCAACAGATCTGGTATTACTACAGGAAAAAATAAGCTTTCATATGAGAACTTTGTGTGTTGTGTATTGATGTACGACATTGTAGATGCAAAGTAGCTCTTATTTGAGATTAAGATCTGTCTGATAAGTTGAAAGGGGTTTTTTTCCTTTATTTTTTAAACCACAAATAAGCTTTAAGAAGAGATCAGTTCATAAAACTAAGAAAAACATCACTAGTGGCACACAGAAAATAAAATTTTGTTATTTAAAATAAAGCTTTTAAGAGGAATTAAATTCATCCTAATAAGATATATCTTAAGATTAAACTTATAACATAAGTGCTTATCAAAGCGATTAATATATTTAAATAGGGCTTTTTTAACTGATAACATTTCCTCAGAGCCTGACAACAGCTTCAAAAGTTCCAAAAGTCAAATTAAGTACAACAAAAGGTCTCGACTAAACAGTAACACATAGTGAGATGAAAGCAGAATTATTCAATCAAGTACAAGTTTCACACCAGATTCTCTCCTGCTGGCTTGAATTATTTGGCATTTTCCAAAAGCACAAGGAATTAGTACTGGTTGTGGTTTGCCTCTAATCCCCCTTCCCTTCTGCAACCTCCAAGATTCTTGTTACCAGCCAGAATCACACGAATGTGGACCAAAAGTCTAAGAAGTGAGGAGGATTTCAGAAAACTACAGTTACCATTTCATTCTGAACAAGCTTTCTGTTCAAAGTTCCTTCTTCCTGTAACCAGGGACCATGTTTGGGCCAACAGCATCATCAAACGAGTGGCCCACACATGGAGAAATCAAAGTTCTCATTCTGATCACCTTGACAAGGTCAGGTGTTACAGAACTGTATCAGTGGTTTATTGATGACTGTTACAAAAAAACCTGATTGTTCATATAACACACATAATCTCTTATTTACCACCTTTTTGTTTGGTGGGGGTTTTTTGTATCAAACACTTGAGTACTCTACTCAAATAATATATTTGGAGAGCAGTTGCATTATTCTTCCACTACATGTCCTGTCAATTCTTAAGCTGTCACATGGCAAGAAAAAAAAAAAAATTGCACTATTCAAATTATCCAGGCTAAAAATAACAACAGGAGGGGAACTACAAGTACATTTTCTAGCAGAAATTTGCTTCAAAATAAATAATAATAATAATAAAAAAAAGATTTAGAAAACACTGCAAAAGAGACATAGTTGTGCTTATACATGCGGCATTAACTACTCTGATGTACAACATCTTTCAGATGACCCAGGAGGTATCTTTTGAGTGCTTGCTTTTGAAATAAGAAAACACACACACATAAAACCAGGAGAAACTGTCTTAACATATTCACCAGAAGTTTGCAAGCTGCATGTTAATGACTTCAGCAAAATTCTGCTCAGAAATAAATGTTCCACATAACCACAAAACAAGAGCAGCATCAGTAAACCCAAACTGCATTAAATTATGCTACTGATTATTTCTTATCTGAACCTATATGCTCAGTATAATGGTTTTTAAGTCTTTGGCCTCCCTGGTAAAACATCCAAGACTAACTCCAAGACATGATTCCCCATAAATGCTGCCATAAAGCATCTGTGCAGCAGGGACCAAGGAGTGTCACACTGGTGAGATAAACAGACGAGCTTTAATAAACAAACAAGAAAAAACACCACAAAAATACACATATGTAAAAAACCCAGGGGCTTTTTGCAGCCAAATCACCTCACAGCTGAGCCTTACAGTACCTGTGTCAGAAGGGCAGCTGAAGCTCAGGACAGGAATGTTTTTAGCCAGCAGTGTCACCAACCACTCGGACTTTGCACTTACACTTCAACTCAGTAAGTTATTGCTGGAGGACAGGTCTCTTCCAAAAAGCAAAACCAAATTAAAATAATTGCTGAAAATTATCTGCCTACCTATAGAATTCAAACCTTAAGCCACACATTTTTTTTTAATAGACTAAATAGAATAGAATCATTTAAGTCTGTTCTGTAACAAGTATATGAAGAAACTGTCAGTAAGAATAATTGAAAGGTCAAGTCTGACAAACAGCCAAAGATTCAAATTATAATCTCTATTACAACCAAGACCTTTTGGTCTCAAGAAAATTAAATTTCACAAAATTCTGTGCCGAGCCTAATTCCACCTTGGCTAACCATCCACAGCTAAGTATTTACCATGCCAGGTCCAGTGATGATGTTTAGATAATTTTCCTTTAAAGAAATCCCTAACCTTAAATACTTATTTTCTCTTGGCAAGACTCTTCGGGTCTTCACTCTGCTTTTGGAAAAAGCCAAATAATTCTAACCAGGGGAAGAGAATTTGATGATAATCTGCACTATTAAAGAAAACAAAATCACTACTAAGCAAGTTTCTATGACAATTGAACATCCCTTGACACACCTATGTAATCTGAGCAGCTCTACTGTTTAAATTAACATAGCTTCATGCATTTTATTGCATGACTGTTAAGGTAAGACATTTCAACATCATTCCACATTCCCTTTTCATTCACAGTTCAAATGGAAGCCAATATTAACATCACAAAAAGATGGATTCCTTAAAAGCACCTGACAGTAAAGCTGGTCAAATAAATGCCTACTGCTTTTTTCCTTCTCTGCTGCTCCACTGAAGTCAAGTAGCTGTCACTGTGCTAACAGATCCTGTGCCAGTATGAAACAGCTCTAGCAATGCAAATTATCTCTGCATGAATGCAAATTACACGTCAAATGTATACAGTTCTACAAATCTGGACTTCATTGTAATAGTTATATTGGAAATAAGTCACCTGGAAAGAAAACCTGTGCGTTTTTGAGGAGGCCTTTCAGATGCATTCTGTGTCTGAAATTAAAAGGAAGTGTGTTTAGCGTATCTGATCTAAAATAAAAGTCTGCCACCAAAAATCTATTTGCTTAGCCAACACATTCTACAGCATTTCAGTTTATTCAATTTGTGCACTCTGACCTGTAACACAATTCCAAGCATGTAAGAAGGAAAACAGATACACAGAGATGACAGTAATGAAAAAGCACATTGTTCATCAATATGAGGAATAAACCTTTATTATAGTTATTGACATACAACCTCTATAATTGACAAAGATGTAGAAGTTCCTATCAAAAAGAAACCATCAAAAATACAACTAAACTGAGTATCTTCACATAAAACACTGCAGGTATGGGGGTATTTTATTAGGTCATATACTTAAAATATACCACATAGGCCACTGAAAACCAACTAAAACACTTATTTCAGTTTGCTGGCAGTGCCCATGAAATGAGTAAGTTAACCTAACAAGAAACAAAACTTTAGGAAAAAGGCACCTCATTAAACAGAAGTTTATTGCAAGTGGAAGTCATAAAAAACAAACACATGCTATGAAGGAAAGCAAGTCTTTCAAGCACAAAAGAAAATGTAAGGACTCGTGGTAGGACTGATGGGCTGTAAGATCTGTCACACTGAGCCAAAGCACACATCCCCTGCTCTCCAGAGATGGATATCTTAAGCAGTAAAATACAGTATGTTTAAAAAAAAAACAACCAAAAACAAACAGTATCTCATTTCCCAGTTCTTTCAAGGCTACAAAATTTTGATCAATAAACTGTAGAGGCAATTTATTGTTTTATACCACTGAAGCATATACTTACTTTTCAGAACGAGTGAAATCTGTCCTTGCAACTGTAAAAGGTTTATGAAATTCAACTTCAAATAAAATAAAGTAAAAAAAGCCACATGAAATATGCACCTCTGTTGTTGTTTACCAAAGCCAGACTGCCTGTTCTGGTGGATAATTATTACTACTCCTAACATCTATGACTCTTTGAAAC
This sequence comes from Pachyramphus minor, assembly GCA_013397135.1. Classification (NCBI taxonomy): domain Eukaryota; kingdom Metazoa; phylum Chordata; class Aves; order Passeriformes; family Tyrannidae; genus Pachyramphus; species Pachyramphus minor. The sequence goes on along the minus strand of VYXB01004233.1, from coordinate 1,587,437 downwards.
AAGATGCCTAACTAACTAAATGGTTCTCTTCATAAACTCAGAAAAATACAGAAAAAAATTGAGGGCTTGGTTACAAAAGGAGCTCATAATTAATCCTACTATCATTAGGATTTCTACTATTAAATTGTTTACAAAAATTAGACTTGTGTAGTTGAGAGTGGCCAAGAGCTTGGAAAGTGTCTTTAAAAACTTCAAAAGAGAAACAGGTCACCACTTCTGCTCAGAAGGCCACATTACTGGAAATGAGACTGCACTGCTTGTTGCAAACCAAGCCTGGGGAAGACAACATGAAGCTACTTTCTCAACTCCATTTTTCCTTGGAAGCAATTACTGAAATTCACTGCAATTCACTGAACAGAAGAGTAACACTCTAGAAGAGCCTTAGTTCAGAAGTCTACAGTTTAAAACAATGAAAGGATTTTTTTTTATTACTATGTGTTTGTGTCAGCATTTAATTCTAGTCCATGCAATCAAAACAGGCGCTTAGTTACATCTTCCCCTGCACACTTTCCCACAGTTCAAGGAAAAGCCAATTCCTCTTGTCACATTGCAGGGTTCTTTTTCAACAGGAGCCACTGCAAAGCAGAGATAGGAAGGCAGGAATCACAGTGCATCACAGCAGGAAACAAAGATGGTGACAAACATCAAAGAAATTAAGCAAAGAGTTTTTCTAAACTAGTAACATGTCAATTTTAGAGAAGGAAGCAGTTTTAACTGAAATGCTAAAGAAGAGATATTTAGTCATCTCATCCATTTTATTTAAGAGAAACTACTTTTCTTCCATCACCAGGCAGCAGCAATTATTCTAATGCAACATAATAAAGCAAGGATATAAACCACAGATTACCTACCTGTAGGTAACAAAGCACACTAAACTAATAGATGCCAGTTGACATCACTCATCTGTTGAGAAAGGCAGTCACCAATTACTAGCAGAATGATAATTTGTTTGTTTAATGATTATGCTAATTTACTGAACTCTCATTAGACAGATACACAGGCAGTATTGATGAGTTCCATAAGGCATTACAAAGTATGGCTGAATTATTTCAAAACAAATTAAACCAGAAAATATTGTACACTGTTTAAAGGAATAATAAAAGCCTGATAGGGAGCATATCCTCTGGATTTGCTGCAGCAGCAAACTTGACCTGGGAACTCACCCCCAAGGGCCTTGGACCCTCCTAACACAGGTGAAGGACTGAACCAACCTGGTGTGCAATGTTTTCAAACCCTGCACAGGGCACATGTGTTAACACAGCTCTGTTCCACCAGGGACAGAAATGGTGTCCAAGTGAGGCACCAGCTCTGCTGAGCTCACCGGGGCAGAGGCTGAAGGACTCTGATTAGGACACTGGGGAACACAGTACATTGCATTTTCCACTCACTTACCCACTGCACCTTCCTGTTATTGGTACTAAGAAATTCTAACCTATCCACAGGAATAGGGCAGTGAAAGCTGGTTCATCTGCAGATTTGGTGCACTGCAAAATGGCCCTGGAACCAGAAACAACTATTAAACTTTCAACTCACAATTTCTCTTTGCTTTGTGTTGGGGCTGCATCCAGTTTCTCTTTTTATCTCTTAATAATTTCAAGTTCCTAAATTAAGAAGGAAAGAGAAATTGGTTTTTCACTAGAGAAAGGAATCACTACAAGCAATATCTGTCAATTTGTAATCATTTATTCATACACAATTTAAATGAGAAACAATATTAAGTTTTCCTTCAAATTTCAGGTCTTGCCAAAGGAGTTTTATTTCAATAATATCACAGAAATGAACAGAAATTTGTATCAAATAAACACCTATAAAATACTCTCTACATGATATGGCTATATATGCCACATTTCTGCTTTTTAAGAAGAAAATGCAAAGTCAGACACAAGAGACTGCAGCAGGGTGCATTTTTAGGCAGAGTAGGAAGGTCTGACATTTATGTGTAATACAGGACAGTTCAAAGTAGCAAGATCCTGCAGAAACCAATTATAAAAAGAACAGTTTCAGCCTCAACCTGAACAGCCTACCCAGAATGTTAAAATTAACCTGGGAGAGTGAATGATTTAAGTAAAGAAATAAGCCTACTGGATTTGACCCCAAAGTCAAGTCATGAATCAAACTCCCTCACTCTCCCCCGATTTCCTCACTGAAGTGGGTGAACCTTCCCAAAACTCACTCACTAGCTGAACTGTCAACTTTCCTAGGTAATTGAATCCAAAAATATGTGGCCCTATTCAAGTTTTTTGAGATGAAAATTCAAATGCCATCACGACTGGGGGGATTGAGCATTTCACTCACTACCCACTACCTCAAAATTACCATGAAATACTCGTGAGGATTTATCTCTTCCACCTTTGAAAAAACATTCCCTTCCACTAAAAAAATACATTAAACTGCAATGACATATTAATCAATATATATTAGGAAGCACAGTTCAACATCCCTCTTTATTTTTGATTCAGAGCTTTTTTTTCCTCTCCCAGTGGTGAGATCCCTCGGCTGGGAAAGGGGAACCCAGGAGTGTGTCCATCAGTTCTGAAGCAGCTGGCTGCTGTCGAGGCTTTCTTTGCTTTATTTATCTCTTTCATTAAAGCCCATCTTCTAAATCTTTCCACAGTGGCTCCAACAGGAAACAGCACAATTTTTCTGTGCTTTAACAAATTTCACAGAAACAGAAGAGGGTTTCAGAAGACAGCACCAATCTCATTCACAATTCTGAAATTTAGATTTACAAAGCCGTATAGATTGAATTAAAAAAATAGAGTATCTATTCAGGAACCTTTCCCCTTAAGCTGAACCACAGCCATATGCATATGAAAAAAAGTTTTACAAATCTGTTATGTCTTGGATATTTCACAGTACTGCAGATAAAACAGTAAGGATAGTAAATGTACTCAGAGTGGAAGTGGGACTGAAAATCCTGCCTGCAACCTTAACAAAAGGTAATGACTCCCTTAACAGTTCTCCTGAATGTTCCTGCTGCCTGTCTACTGCAAAAAACCCTTTTACTTCAAGGGTTCTGGAATGTTTGTCCTACTGTGTTGTTTTGATTTTATCTTCTACTCCTCCTTGTCTTTTTATAATCGGTCTGATTGCAAACTGATTGATCCCAGGCTTAACCTCTGCACTCCCCTGGAAATGATGTAGTGTGATGTGATGTTCCTAAACTGCAGAACTCAGTTGGGTCATTAGCTCCAGAAAGCACAAATGAAACTACACAACTCTGTTCCAATGTGCCTTTAAATCTCATTTATAAACTCAGCATTCTGATTTATCCTTCTGTTTACTTCTCATGCAAGGAAGCAGAGACAAGAATGAACTTGAAGCAAGTCCTTCACTCATTGCAGATTTAAAGTCTCCAGTAATGATTATACTCCATAGACTTATTTACAGCTTGCTTACACTCACGGATTTTGACAGCTATTCTGTAAATACACTTCTTCCACCCACTAAGCTCCATTGTAAACTACCAGGAACATGCACAGGGTCAGACTTGAGCTCCTTCTGTCATCTTTATTCTCCTTATCTCACAAAACCAGAATCTGAGCCCACATCCTTGTGCACTACAAGGCAGATCCTAGCAGTCCCACCTGGATGATCTGTCTGGTGTCTGCAGGAAGATATGCTTTTTGAGAGGACCACAGTCCTCAAAAGTGAAAGAGATGGTGGAAGGAATGTCCTCTTGAACAGTATGACCCTGACCTCACTCCTCAGTTTCTCACACCTCGCCAGCCTATTGTTGAGCGGCTGTTCCAGCCTGGCTGCCACAGATTGACCTCCAAATTAAGCAGGACATCACCAAATCCCTGACAATCCACTGCCTACTCCCCACCCATGGGAGTATTTAGGCCTCTATTTAAACACAAACAGCAAAATAAAATTTCTGCAAATTAACCGATGGCACAAAGTTCTCAGATGCTTTCTGGTCAGTGTGTAAAGGCTTCCTGAGCAGAGCTGAGCACACTCCCTCCCCACCAACCTTCACCTGAGCAGTGAATCATTGGCAGCTTTGGAAAACTCAGCTGAAACATGGCAGATGCCTCATTCTGCAGGATTACATAAAAACTGTCTGGTTTAAACAACATGCCTGAGGTCACACCACAAACAGGGTGTCACAAAACAAAGCTGCCAGTCCACTCAAAGGGGCAAACCCATGCCCTCCCTTCTTACTTCAGATTGTTTGCAAACAGTTTTCCCTTGCATTTTTAAACAAAAATTCACCAGAATAAAACAGTTGCTTGGGTAAAGGAAGAAGAACACGAACTCACAGATTCCATTTCTGCTTTTGTCAATGTGCTCACCATCAGAAGCTCTGTTTTGCATTAGTAATTAATTTTAGTCAAATTATGTTCATTTTGCTTTTTTAAACTTCAAAGCTTCAAGAGAAGCATACTTTCCTGACCTAAAAAGTAAGGCTTTGAAGTATCTGATGAAAATAAACTCAGTACCGTACACACCTGCATAATTAGTTGCAGAAAATACCATAAAATACATTCTCTGCCCTGGCAAGTGAAAGAAGGTTGTTGGTGATATGCACCACACATTCAAAAAGTGAAATAAGCCATCCTCTCCACATAGATCAGACATATTCTTTTATTTTAAATATCTTCAGAGGAAATTCAATATATTTTTTTTCTCATCTTAGAGAGGTGTTTAATTTCCTAATTCTTTACAAGATTAAAACTGTACTTTTATCCAACCATGAAGAAATGCTCAAAATAGTAAACATAACGAGGAAAAAATAACACTAAAACATTTTTACCACCAAACACGAGACAAAGTACCCACTATCAATTTTTTGTGTACTGCATCCTAATTAAGCTTCTTGAATAGTTAGAAAACTCAAAGCATTGTCAATGGGTTGAACACAAATGTTTTTTAATTCCTATCTCAAGTAATCATATCTATCAAAGAGGCATTTCACGCCTACAATACCCTGGAAGAATATTTTTTCAAGTGTAAGAAGTCAACGGTATTTTAAGAAAAACACTGATAAAATGCCAATTTTGACAGTTTGAGCTCCGTTTTTCATCACAGAGAAGCAAATGTAAAACATAACCACAGTTTTTCTGTTCCAGCTCTTCAATACTTGAAGTCAAATCATGATAATTTCCATGCTGCCAACTATATCATCACAGATTATGACTTTGAGCACTAAGCAGTATAACACTCCCAAGCAACAAAAATGCAAATGCCCAGGGCAGTAAAATAAAGAAATATAGAAAAGTATCTACAAAACAGTTCCATTGCATACCTAAGTCATAGTTGGCTTATTAAACCAGAGCAGAATGGACTGTAACAGTTTCTACCCTGGAGGCAGAAAAAAACCAAAAACAACCCAAACAAACAAACAAACAAAAAAAACCAACTAACAAACAAACAAAAAAAACCAACTAACAAACAAACAAAAAAAACACCAAAACCAGACTGGTACTCATTTTTTGTTCTAATCTGAATGCTTGATCCCTTTTATCCTTAACAAGTCTTAGTTTTAATTAGACCATTTGCCTTAGACTGCCATGAAGCAAACTCTAGACAAAGACAGCAGAGACAGAGCTATTTGGGCAGAGCTGGGGAGAGACCAGAAACCACCCAGAATAATCAGTGAAAGTTGCTCTTTAATAGGAAAACAAATACTAAGAACATTCTTCCTTCCTTTGCAAATAATTTCTTTATTAATATTTCTCCATTATTGACACTGGAAATTCACCATGGTGCCATTCTCAAATCTCAAAGCAAGTTTAGGACACAAGAAGCAATTTCTGCAAATTAACCGATGACCTTCCCCATCTGACAGACTGACACCTCTGCCATGTTTTTATCACCTTGGACAGACTATGGGGCAGCCAGAAGATTTTGGAACCGACCAAAATAACCTCCCCACTAGCACTACAGAGAATATTCCCTGACAAGACACAGAACACATCCCAAACACACAGCTTATGAACTAGAGGTTTCTACACTTGGTTGATGCCTAAAACCCAAATGTCTATAGGCAGCACACAGATCACAAGTAAATTAAATGCAGCATTAAAAAAAAAACCCCAAACAGTCAGTGTGCATAGTTCTGAATGGCATGATAAACTTACTAAAGTTTATGACTTTAGTAAAGTCATAGCCTGACTGTATGAAAGGAGAGCAAGGAAAAGTTTAATCCCATGGAATAGAACTTCCAAGCCCAAAGGATTAAGGAAATTGGGACTATGCCCAGTCTTGTTTCTTGTGCTTTACTAAAGCCCATGCTGTATCCATGGAATAAGCAACATCCACTGCTCTTCCCCAGCTTCCAAGGCAGACATCTCACCAGAGAGAGCTCTCAGGTCCCTGACCAGTTCTCCCTTTGCACACACAAGGTCCAGTTGTGTCTCCTATTGTTGGCTTCTCAGTCATCTGCATTTGGAAGTTATCAAAGCCCTCCAGAAAACTCCTGGATTGCTTGATTACTTGTTCCCTCCTGGGCTGTCACTCCAGCAGATGCTCCAGGGAACCAAGTCCTCTGTGAGGACCAGGGCCTGCAAACATGAGGCTGCCTCCAGGTGTCTGAAGCTTCACCTGCCTCTTGCTGGTGGAGCTGCAGAACACGTGTAACAACACTGGCAGTAACGATGGTCTGCCCACTAATCCTGACCCACAGGTTCTCAGAGGGGTGATCAACCCTCCCTAGATGGAACTCCAACATTCCAGCTGCTCTGGAATCGTGTTTAATCACTTCACACCATGTCTAAAGCAAACCCTAAAAATCTGTTCCTCTGCTTCCAAAATTTATGGCATTACTTTAGACTATTTTAAATCTGAGCCATTTAACCGAAAAACAAATCTAGACTGAAACTCTGCATGAAAGAATTCAATTAAATAGATTCACTGTTTCCAATGTGTTTGCAGTGACAGAATTGAAGAAGCTACAAAAGTTAAGGGAAAATACATTTCTGATGCCATCTTCAGACCTCAAGCAACTACTATGATGACAATAAAAAGGATATGGTTGCTTTTTATAGCCCTTTCCTCTATAATTATCATAAATAGCTGTATTTTTAAACTATAATCATCATTGTTATCCATATTTGCACATATAACTCTTCCCATAAGTGGAAACTCTCTGGCATTTTTATGCCAATATTGTGTATGAACAACTTTTTTCTTCCTTTTTTTTGCACAAGGCAGTAACTGCTTTCTTGGCTGGCATGAAATTAGCAGATGTCAAATTAAACTGTTCTTTTGTCCACAGATCCCTCCGAGGAAGATATCAAAAGAACGATGAAGTGCTCCATTAGTAATTTGTGTCTGGTTTTTAATTTGCAGCTTCATATTTTTCAGTCAAAAGTCTTGTACAAGCAGACAAACCTACCAAGCATGATCAAAAATCTCCCTTAATTTTCCATCCCTCCTGACAATTCTTAAAAAAACTTCAGCACCTCACAAAGAATTTAGGTGGACAAGAGTTAAGACATCAAAGGTGAACTAGTGTGAGTGATTCTATCTCCTCCTTACACAAACAGACAATTTTGCATGGCTTACATTCCTCAAAGTCTATCTACTCCTGAAACACCTTGTTGTTTTCCATCTTCCTCAGTTATTGTCCCCAACAGCTTCCCTATTGCTCCAGAATCTGTATAAACACACTCTACAAATGCATGTTTCAAGTGGCTGCTACTGATTCTCTCAAAATACCCACCCCTTTTCAGACAAAAGATAAAAAATATGAAAAGATAAAACGATAACCCTTTTGTTCCAAATTAGATTGCTACCCAAGGTCATTATTTTGCCTGTTGCACCTTTCTTAAGGCAAACAGTCAAATATATTAAATGCCCAGGCATTTTGTAGAGTCCCACCTTCACTCTGTGTATACAGAAAGCACATTGCAAAGCAGTAACATTTATATCATCATTTGAATTAGTTTGTACAAGAGACAAGGACATGTTTGTAACCTTTGGGCCTTCCCTTGTAAACAACACAAATCTATACCTTTTTATTAGAAAAAGCAAAAGCCTAAAATCCAAATCATTTATTATACAGTAATACAAATGATAGTGGCAAATTTAAACTACTCTGCTCTCTAGGGCCAATCCATAAAGACCCTGTGCAGCAAACCAAAATGCTTTTCAAAACATCCCTTGGGGCTGGAGTGCAGACCAAGATGCTGGTTTCCATCTCCTCAATGGCTGCAGGCAGCATGCTCTGGGGAAAGGAACCTTTCCCTCAAAGCCATGATGCTCAGAGTGTGATGGAAGTAATAATTTCCACAGCTGAAGAACAGTCTCTTTTAGCTCAAGCAGATGATGTGACCCTTATGCTGCTCTTTTAACATGTCTGATGCAGGCTGATTCTCAGAAATTTAATCTTGTGGCAAAATAATAATGGAAACCAACACATCACACAGAAAGACTGAGGGGGAAAAGGGAATACTAAGTCATCAGGTGTTTACAATACCTCAAAATCTGTAATGTTTTCCTGAGGTTTCAAAATAAAGGTGCAGAACTAAGGGAAAGCAGAGGAGCTCTCAGGCCACCTCCTTCCTGGGAATGCTGCTGGCATCAACGGGGACCAGAGTGATGCTCACTTGGCCCAGTCACAGGCCACCCTCACCCCCTGCCTCCAGCTTTTCAGATGCTTTCACTGTCTAAGCCATAGAAACAACATGGGAAGAAATCCTTCCCTGGGAGGGTGGGGAGGCCCTGGCACAGGTTGCCCAGAGAATCTGTTTAACAAACCAGCACTTTTTAAACAAGCAAACAAACCAAACCAAGTGAAACTCAAGAACTTGCGTTNTGGAGCAACCTGGTCCAGTGGAAGGTGTCCCTGCCAACGGCAGGGGTCTGGAACTGGATGGTCTTTATAGTCTCTTCCAACCCAAACCAGTGTAGGATTCTGTGATGCACAAATTTAAAACAAACAGGGTAGATTGAAATTGGATTAAAAGTTTATACACTCTCAGCTCATCACGGAAATAAAACAAAATGTAATTCAATTTTGAGGTACGCTCTTGTAGTTTAGGAAAACCTACGAGCAAACAGAAAGAGACCAGATAGGGGACAGGAAGAAAAAAAACTCATGAGTAAATCTGTTTAACAAACCAGCACTTTTTAAACAAGCAAACAAACCAAACCAAGTGAAACTCAAGAACTTGCGTTAACTGAACATATTTTGTGCCATCAGTATAAAATGTTAACTGAAGATTTGAAAAAATGCTCCAAGTAAATGGAAAAATAGCAAGTATTTCAATTTCTTCACAGTTAACACTTTGCCACTAATTATACAAGAACATCACCATCAACATAACATCACAAACTAAAACACCAGTCTTGGGTTTTCATTTTCATTACCATATTAAAGGAGGACTTCAGCTCAGTTCAGAATGTGTTTTAAGTATTAATCATGCAACAGAGACTTCAAGAGCATAGCACAGCTCCACTATTAAGGAATTTTTCACAATAATCTTAACTTCATTTCATGCCCACTCCTGCTGTGTTATCTAGTTAAAATAAGATCAACAGGCAGCTATTAATTATGGATCAATCTTTAATTACAAAGTTCCAAAGTTACTGTCATGAGCAGTTGCACAGGTATCGTGATTTCTGTCCTGTGTTTTATAAAATGCTGGGGAAGAGGTGAATATAAGCTGAGTCACAGATGGCTGGAAACTGCTTTTCTCAGCAGAGAGTATTAAAGGAGGAAATTTTCTGGAGAAAATCCTAAGGGTATATGCTCAAAGCTGCAGATGATAGTCTCAAACATGCACAGAAAAATTGGACTGGCCAAGGCAATAATGAGCCAAGCTACTCACTACAGGTGTTGTCAACAGCAACAATAAAAATCTATCAATAAAAATCATCCTGGAACTGTACCTGGGAGTGAGCCCCCAAAACAGGGAGGGGGAGAATCTCATCTCTAAGCATTAAATGAGTACACTTCCAATTTTTGCTGAAAATGAACCTTCTAAACAAGAGAGAAGATAATACAGCAGAGAAATGATCTACTTCTAAGAAACAAATAAACCCTAAGTGTTTCTAAACCCTCATCTCACTTTTCTGTATCCTCAGAAGAATCACACTATCTTCACACATTCTTCATAGCTTCCTTGTTGGCAGGAAACAGCCAGAAAGACCAAATGCAGGGCCTTTTTTTTTTTTTTTTCAAAAAGAAAGATTAAAAAAAAAAAAGTTGCTACATACACTGACACTATTCCAGAGAAAAACTGGAGGAAACAGTCACTCAGATACCTGTAAAGAAAACACAGTTTGTCTACTAACACTTCATCTAGTTCCTCAGGAGGCAGATCAATTAAAAAAAAAAAAAAAACAACCACTCGCTTTTACATCAAAAACTTTAACCAATGCTAAATATACCCAAGCAAGGTAAGGAGTCTCTTTGGGCAAAGTGTTTGGAAGTTCAGATGCAGGGTCAGGAGGAAAGGTTTACTCATCCACAGCCAGGTTTAAGACCACAGGTGTCCCAGCTAATTCTCAATCTAATGTCATATTCATGAAGGCTGTCTCTTCTCATCTAATTAGCCCTATCCCCTGACTGTACCCCCATGAGGTACAAAGGAAGGTAAATCAATGCAGCAAATTGCAGCTTTTCTACTTCAAGACAAAGCTGTGAATATCTGTGCCAGAGCCAGACTGCTCCCAAGGCAGAAGTTCCACCAGCATAAAACTCATTGAAAAATTAACAAAATATGAATTAAAAAAAAAAAATCACAGTCTGAGGTTATATTTATGTTTTCATTTCCTTCTTTCATCTCAAAATAGGATTCAATAACCATGTGTTTAATGGAACTGCCGGGGAGGAGTGGGCCAAACATCTGCTCCACTTTGGCATTTCAGTTTTGTCTAGAGTTTGAAGAGGGCTTTCCTGTCATTTGGTTGAGGTGCTTATAGAAAAAGCTGTTTGTGAAAGTCTGTAGGCTCATGTATTTCCTGCCTCTAAATGTAAAACCTTGAAAATTATAGCAAAACTGCCAACCAGGAAAAGCCAAACAGGGAAACAGTCCAAACCTTCAAGAAATTTTCAAGAACTTCACACAAAACTAAGAAAAAAAATAAGAATCTGGCATTGAAAAGTTTTCAGTAATGTTTTGTGTTGCATGGAAGATCAGCTACCACAGCTGATAAATTCTTAACAAAGACAGAACTTTCTCTGTTCAATGTTAATGAGGCTTTATAGGCATCCAAATGTAGGAACTGAAAGCATCTGCAGGGAGCAACCTTGCACAATTCCCTATTTCTAATATCTATAGCATTCAGCAGATTTTACAACAGGAATATTGTTTAATTCCACCTTTCTGCCCTTGCTTTTTTTTAAAAATATTTTCCACACACACAAAATTTGGATGTGTTCTGGCAGGACTGAAGCTTGTTTGGAAGGCTGGGATAGGGTCCACAACACACCAGTCAACCTGCTCACTCTATTAGAATACCAGGGAGTTACCTTGAGCATTTCTTTTTTATTATTCTGATTTAATTGTTCCTCATTTATATTCATCGCTGAATTCCACTGCATCTGAAGCTATTCTGAAAACACAGCATTCTCCCAAAGGGCCCAATCCAACTCCCATTCAAATAAACAGCCTTCAGTGGAGCCTATTTGTTGCCAGCCAACAAGATTGAATTCTGCAGCGGAGTGGTCCCTGGAGCGTTTGTCACAGCTCTTTACAAATATTGCTCCAGCAAGAGCAGGTCTAAATACGCTTGTCCACACGCTCTGCAGACAACTGAAATCTATCTTTTATCTTCTTAGAACACTTGGTCAGATTTAAACTCCAGAAGCACAAAGAACTGAATCTATCGAGAATACAGAAAGCAAAAAGAGCAAAAAATGTTTAACAGCTTAAAAAGGTAAAGAGGGGAAGGGAAAGCAGAAGGATGATAAAATATCTTCATGCCATAGGATCAAGTACCATTTATTCCACCCCTAAAATGAAGTTACTCAGGAAAACGTGTGAGGGCAGATTATAATAACAACATACAACCACATTTCCCAAAAAACTTGTTCCAACACAACTGTGAACATCAACAATGTTCAATAAGAACTTTTGCAACAGATACAGAGTGTACAGACATCACTCCAATCTTAATTCACGAGGGTTATGAGGAAAGATTTTAAATCTCACCAAGTATCTCCTCACACATGGTTACCAAAACAAAGTTTTACAGAGGATGTAATTAAGAAATTCCAGTCTTACAGAAGAGCCTTATCTGTGAAAAGAAAAATGTGATGGGCTTTGAGGGCAGGTTTTGATGGTTTATGGTAAATAAATAAAGAAACAGTGTAACTTCTGGTCTGAGCCGAGGAGGGAATGATACAAATGAAAAAAACCCTTTCAAAGGATCTTACTCTCAGATCCTTTATCCTACTTTGTAGCGCAGAAATCCAGACTTTAAGCTACAAACAAGTTGATCAGCCAAAGTCTAAGGCAGGGGAAGATTAGGAGATTGTTTGGATGGGAGTTCTATTATGTAACATTGCAAAACTGAAGACCTTTCTACAGCAAAGTGGTTTACTTTGAAATTAAGAACTTGATTTGTTGTTATACAGTATCGATGTGGCTCTTGAAAATAGCCTACTTGGAAAGCACAGATCTTGGGAGATACTCTCAGTATTTGTCAGAGTTCAGAAACAGAATAATAAAATGTGATTTATAGTACAAGTTCAACATCTCTCATTCAAAAATAATGCACAAATAAGGATTTTTTTTTTAAAGTTGGCCACCTTGATATCCTAAGAATACTCTTGAGAGTCTGAGCTGATACCCAGTGATTTCAGTGGGTAATTTATAGGGTTACTCCATTCCTTAAGAGACGATAGAATAGAGCATTAACTCCTAACTTCTACCTGTACCTCAAATCCCCACTATAGCACCAGACAAAGACAGGGCTTAAAACTGAGCTCAACCAAAACACCCTCCACACTGAGAAGACTCTGTCCAGGCTCAACACTCCAGCCTTTCCAGGCCCTCCATATCAAAGTCCCACAAGAGCAGGGATGTTACCTCCAAGTTCTTTATGGTAGGATCAGACTCACGTAAATCACGATGGCAGGAATGCAACTTCAACTATACAGTGCATGTGCACCAAATGCTACTGGGAGTGACAACTCTCTTCATTCATGTTTACAGATTTAAATATGTATATATATACAGACAAATATATGTATGCAGTTGTATGTATACAAAAACACATAAACATCCTCTCTCTGTGTGTGTTTATATGAAATGGACACATCCTAAATCAACAAATCAATTGCACTGAACTGCTGAACAACATACCCAGCACCGAACCTTCGTTCGGGCACAAAAGATTTCAGATTTAAAATCCAGTGAGCCAACTTCCTTCAGGTTAAAAGACAAACCACACAGAAGCAGTTGTACCACACAATATAAGTTCAGCACCAACATCCCACTTTATCCAAAAGCCATCCCACGCTGTGCACCTGCAACCACGAGCATTCCCAGTGGTGGCACCCACGGAGCACAGTCAGCCACACACTTTGTTCCCTCCAGAACCTTTTGTCTTGGGGAAAATACTTATGCTCAGAAACGTGGGCCAAAGTAGTTCCCATGCAGCTGCTGCTGATAAAAATACAAACTAAAGAAGCTGGTTGCCAAAGGCACCAGACCTGTCTACTCTTGAGGTGAATAATGAACTCCTGCTATACCTCAGGAGAGCTCCTGCACACGAGCCCTTCCAGGAGGCCCATTCACTCTTTGGACCTTGCTGAGGTCCAAGGCCACGGGGAATCCTGAGCTGCGACCGACTTTGCCGGGGGAAAGTCAGCTCACCCCAGCCTGACCCCAGCCACCAGCACAGAGCCAAAGCCAACCCGATGCTGCCACCCGAAGCGTGTCCAGACAAACGGCGTCACTTCACGCACACCTAACTGTGCTACTGAAATAACCAGGAGCAGCGTGCGCTGCAGGGGCAGGAGGCGCTGAGAGCGGGCGCTGCAGGTCACGCTTTGAGCTGCCCAGCCCTGAGCCGGCGCCTCCGCCGCAGCTTCGCCCCGACCCCGCGCAGCGCCGGGGCTACCCAGGCCGGGCATCAGCAGCCCCAGCTCCGCCACGGCGGGAGGCGAAAGGTCCTTCCCTTTGCCAGACACGGGCGCGGAGAGCGGAGGCTGCGAGCGGGGAGCCCCGCCGGGCGCGGGGGACGGGCGGGGCGGGCGCGGGGCGGCTGCGGAGCGGAGGCTGCCGGAGGCCGGGGGCCGGTCTCACTCACCGGGAAGCCGCCCCGCAGGCGGGCAGATCGCAGGGCCAGGTCCCGCAGCACAACCCTCGCCTGCCCGGCCAAGGGAGCCGCCATCTTATCGCTGTCCCCGCCCTGCCCCGCGCCCGGGGCGGAAGCCCCGGCGGAGGGCGGAGAGGGGGCGGCGGGGCCGCCCCGGTGCGGGGATGTGGCATGGGCTGCGAGGGGTTGTGAGGGGCTGGGTGGGTGCGGATGGCACCTGCGGGTGTGAGGGGAGGTGTGTTATCTCTCTTGGGAAAGGCTCATGGAACTGGGCCTGTTCAGCCTCGAGAACAGATGGTTGAGAAGGGACCTCACCGATGTGTACAAGTACCTGAAGGGAGGGTGTCAGAGGATGGACCGGGCTCTGCTCGGTGGTGAGGGGAAATAGGACGAGAGGCAACAGGCAGAAACTGATGCACAGAAGTTTCACCTGAACATAAGAACTTCTTCCCTGTGGCCGAGCACTGGAACTGAGACCAGAGAGGGTGTGAAGTCTCCCGCACTGGGGATATTCCAGAGCTGTCTGGACACAATCCTGTGCCATGTGCGCTGGGATCAGGTGACCCGCTGTGGTCCCTTCCAGCCTGACTCATTCTGGGATTCTGGGATCCTGTGAAGGTTTGGGGTGACCATGCCGAGCATGCAGGACCAGGGGCCAGTGCCAAGCATTGGAATGGGCTGCCAGAGAGGTGGTGGAGTCACCATCCCTGAAGGTGTTTAAGGAAAAACTAGGCATGGCACTGAGTGCCATGGTCTAGTTGACAAGGTGGTGTTCAATCAGAGGTTGGACTAATGATCTCAGAGGTTTTTCCAACCTAAATGATTCTGTGAAAACCTGTTAGTTAATGCCAAACCTGAGACATTGAATTCAAGCCCACCTGGGGGACAGTGCCTAAAACCAAAGCTCTGGTAGCTCATGACTCATCACATGAATATAAAATCTAACATCAGAGTTCCCAATCCAAGCACAGGTTTCATGAAAGTGAGTCCCAGAGGCCAGATCTGCAAAAATAGCTCCATCCATCAGGAATGATTTAGGGGTTGGTGTGGACACAAGTGTATCATGTCTACAATCTGAACTCAAGAGTCAAATGGCCTGATTTTTGTGGGTACAGCCTCTATGTGACCCCACTGACCATTTCTGTGTCTGGTTATGCTTAACACACAATTTGGATAATCTGTCTGTAAGTACTGGAAAGTTAACTTTAAATAGCTCACTCAAATTGTCCATTAACAATTATAGTTTGAAAAAAATAAATTGCTAAAATTGAGCAGTGGATGAGATACACTTGCAATTTTACCACAGTTCATATTAAATTCATTTATATGGAATCATGCAGAGTTAGCATTATATGGAGGCATTAGTTATGCTGAACATTATTTATTCAGTGGTTTATGATGAAATACTTGGAAAAAACAAAACAGTCAAATACCCCATCTTCTAGTCCAGGTTGTGAGTGGAAACAAAGGAGAATGTACCTGTCAGTGCTTAGAACTTACATTCCCAAATGTATTTTTTAAAAAATCAGGACTCCCTCATTGGAATTTAATCAGCAAATAAATTATACTTCTATGAGGAAAAAATTATGCAACTTCATAAAAACTGAGGTGCCAGAAAAATCTAAAATTGAACACTTCTGTCTTTGTCATGACAATTTAAGTAATGTAATATGTTTCAATAAAGAATCTGAAGATGCAGCTTTTTGATAGCATTGAACAGTAATGTAGGGTACCCAGTATTAAGCCAGGTATTACTGTGTGCTTGTTCTTTCAGAATATTATATACTGGCTTTGGTATTATGATGGAGGAACTATAATTTCAGTTTTAGTTTCATGACTGTGGTTCAGTAAGCACAGAGTTCCCTATTCATGCAGACTATTATGGCTGTCAGCATTAGGTTTATATATATAATAGGTATATAAGCTTTCAGATAATGTGTGTGAATAGCATACAAGGCTATCATTTAATGCTATGAGGAGCACTTTCACTGCATAATATAAATAGTGGAGAACCTTCTTTATTTTTGTTGTTTAGATTTAGTGGGAAAACACTGCAGATGTACAGTGTAGGTTAGTCACCAAGACATGATTTTTTTGTATCTGTAGAGTAGAAGATATTTGACCTTCAAAGGAGAAAAGGTACAGAGATTCATTGTCTTCACATTCAGTTTCCTTCTGTGTATGTGTAAACCACAGAAGATTTACGTAAAACAGATTTCTGATGAAATTAGAGCAAGCAGGAGCCAGCATTGTTGGAACATGGGGTACAAGGATATGTGTGTGTGAGAGAGAGAGAAGACATACACATTAATTACTGTTAGGGAACACACTTGGAATGTAGGAATTTGGGAACAGCTAAGGAGTAGTCTCAAAACATTATCCTCACAAATAAGGAGGGAAGTGAACTGCAAAATAAAAAAGGGTAGAGAGAGAGGCCGATTTCAAAGAACATTCCTTCTAGGCTTCCAAACATTCCTCCCTGTACCCCTGCATGGATATGCAGCATTTGAGAGTGCTGCCTTTCTCCTCTCTTGCCCAAGATGCATAAAAGGCTAGATTGTAACTAAGCTGTTTAACAATGGCCTACTTAATGCAAAACAACCAGTAATGTTTTTGCAATTAAGTTTGAAAAAAGCATCGAGTAAGGTTTATACCTCTTAAGAGCTTTCCTTAAGGCTAAATAGTTAATAGTGTTCAAGTGAAAACATTTAAAGATGAAAAAAAATACCTTATCACAGGTAAAGCACAATTTTAAGTGTTTTTGTATTTCTTCTTCATTGTGGTGCTGCTTGCTAACAGTGACACTGTATATTCATTTTCTTAGCTGTGCAGGTTACCTCCCAAACCAGCATTTGCTGCAGGTGGATGTCTCACCCAGCACGTGGATGGTGTTTTCAGCCATTCAGGAAGGTTGTTTATCCTTAACTTTTCATTTAACCATAAACCCACTGGTCAAACACAAACCCACTATAGCTAGTGGAGCTGAATGGAACTTTTTTCCTCAATAATTTTTCCTGATTAACATATCTGAGCTTATGCTGATACATGTCAGGAATAAAGCCACTATTATAGCAGCAAAGCAGGGGTTATTTATGCTTTCATAAATGATCCTCTTCTAATTTAGACTCAAAGAGAATTGGGCCAAATACCTGTTTTCTTATTCACATGATTAGACTTAAAACTGCAGCAGAGTAACTGTGAGTCAGATGAGGCCTCACACTTCTACCTTGGCTCATTGATAAAGTGGTTGCTCTAGTCAGGTTCTGATGGGCTGTAGCCTCTTTTCAGAGAACTGTAACCAGTGGGATGGAAGGTATTTCATCATCTTCCCATTACCTTGTAATTATTCTTGGGTCATCTCTGGAACTTGAGCTTTGTATTCATATAAATTTTGTAGAGAATAACTTAATCTGTGTGTGAAAGACACACCACACACAGCATCCCCAAGAGTAATGTGTGAGGGTGTTAAAACTGCAAAAAACTCACTCAAATAGCCCCACTGTAGGTGACAGTGATAAGATTAAAATAACAATGTTCAAGTCTAAAAAGAAGGATGAAAATAAGGAATGAAAAATAGCATATTAGAACTGTGAATTATCTCCCAGATCACTGAGTTCAGTCGTTGCATAAAGCCACAAAATTTCCAATAATTAAAAAATTACAGGAATATAATGGGAGGGAACCTGGAAGCAAGCAGGATGGGGTGTTACCTGGCTAGGTAGGATCAAATGTCCTGGTTGCTCTGTTGTCAGTAAACATATGAGCTCTATGTACTGCTGCATCATCGAAGTATGTATGCAAATATCAGTTTGCCCTTTACATTTTCAGATTTCCTGTCCCTCTGCTGTACACAGTGGAACTTGTATGAGGCTTGGAACAAAAGAATCAAGTGAAACCTTCAAACAGTGTTTGCATCGTCTGCTTGATGCTGTGGGAAGCCAAGGTGCTGCATTTTAACACTGTTAAAATGTGTGATAACTTTGACGTGTACTTGAAGCTAAGAATTGAAAAGTGGCTAAAGCAGGGAAGATTTTAAATAATAACATGGAGGAATAAGGAGAAAAACTATTGAAATAACAACTTCAAAAAGATCTATAGAAAGAGAGAAAGTACCAAGGGGAGCAATGGCAAAACTAGTGCTCCACCTTTTTTGATAAATAGCCATCTGACTGTTTAAAAAGGAAACTTTCATGAATTATGACATAAATTAATTGGCTGAAAACAGTAGAAATTATGCATCAATTTACAGGAGAGGCAAGGCTACCTTTGGCCAGTGGCTTCCCATATACTGAGGCAGACAGGGGAGTTCAGGTTTGTCACAGAGATAGACTGTAGGTCTATAACACTCTGTTCCAGCAATGCTGAGAACCCTGATATTGTGGGCAGAAAGACAATTTTATTGAATTTCTGTCAGAGACAATATAGGACTGAATACAAAAAGTGTAAAGATCTGAGCTGTGGGATACACTGGAAGAAAACATCCTCTCAGAGGCTGGACCTCTTTGATAAGATGTGACTATACCCTCACAAAGAGTTTGAAGTCTCTAAAAGATACAGACAATCTAAATTCAGAAAAGAAATATCTAACAGTCTGAAAAAAAAAATCTAAATTTACTGGGGGTAAAGGAATGGAGGTTAGAACAGCAGGAAAACAGTGATGTAATGGAAAGCCAGACTCTGTTGTGTGTGCTGAGGAAGTCAGCTTATTGTGTAGACAAATATTCTAAAAAGAAACTGTCATTTATTAAAATGAACAAAATCTTGACTAGATCAATAAGATTCTGTACACTGTGTTTAAAAAAACAGCAAGCCATTATATTTAAAACATTTTTAGCAGCAAGCTATGTGGAAAGTTCCCAGGTGATGAAGAGTTGGCCCAGGTAGTCAAATGTGGAACATCCAAGCCCAAGAGCACATATTGACTGATAGGAATCTCCATGGGTGCTGTGCAGTAAAGCTCTTTAACTCTTTCACAGCAGGGCTGCAGTTCCCATATGGAAGAATAAAGGCAAGATGTTGCTGCCTTGAGACAAATTATTTGGATGCTGATAGAACAAGCTTTATTATGTGTAGCTGTGTGTGTCCTGCACCATATCTGCAGACAGGTGAGTGTTTTCCAGGAATGAAACCTGGATACAGCTTGAGAAACTAGAAGGCTGAAGCTAAAACAGCTGTGTTTGCCTTTACCAAAGGGAAGCTGGGCAGATCAGGAAGGCAATAGGTGTTCCCATCACATCTAATCCATGTTTTAATTCACAGGTTGCAAAATACCTTATAGCATGTTGCCCCAACCTGTTACAGGGCTCGAAATTGTCTATTGTAATTAATTTCCAAACCAGTAGGGTGAAAGGACTGCTAATATGTAAGGGGTAATTTTTTCCTGATGAATTTTATGGATTGCAGAGGGAAGGAAATTGATTTTTTTCTGCAGAGTGAAGTATTGATTTAAAAGTAACTTTCGATGCTACCTAGTTTGGGGTCACAGGGTACTATTTCAGTGGATTTTGTAGATTGCTTGCTGTGTTTTCCTATTTCAATAAAATATCTTGGCATTGGCAGGTTTCACTTTCATTACAATTGGTTGGACACCAGCAAGTGGTTCGGTGATCATGGAAGTTTATGAAAGCCATAACCTTTCTGAGCAGCCTAACAAAGAAGTGCAGCCCTGTGTGAAAAATCTTGTAACCAAACCTGGATGCACCACCAGAGAAAAACTGAACTGCCTAAACATAGAGCAGGGTAACAACAGTCACTATGGCATTTGGTGCATATGCTCATTGCTTTGTTGTCTAGACAGCATATTTGGACATTTACAAGTATGGAACATAGAGGAGGATTTTTCCCCATAGCTGATGGCAAGAGCAGGTACAGCTGATGGAGCTGTGCTGTCCCCAGTCACAACTGCAGGCAGACTGCATCACTCATGCCTTGAAAACACCTCAGTGGCTTAATGAGAACTTGGAATAGCAGTTGTTTATAAAGAGTAACTCTTGGGCTTGTCCTTCAAACCATGAAGAGCCCTGGTACGTACCACACGCTGTGCTATATGGGACACTCTCTGTGCTGCTATCAAACACAGTACAGACTATTCTGGGTTACTGGGTGTCCTGCATCAGTTTGCCATTCAACAATTTATCATCTCACTGCCTCTCTCAACTGTTTATTCCCTCCCATTTTACACCTCCTTCCATTTCTTCCGACAGCGTTTCAGTCTTTCTCACTCTTTGTATTTTAAACTTTTTTTCCTGCCCTGTCCTCATGTCATCCAATAGTGGACATTGTCATCATCAAGCTTCACAGGTCTCTCAGGGAGAGAATGTACATGTCAAACGTGAGCTCTCCCAAAGTGACTCTATTTAAAAAAGGCCAAAGTTTGTAAATTTTTTTCTGGATTTGATGTGTGTTTTGATGTGGGCTCAGCTCTGGGCCCAGCTGTGAGAAGAAGGAGAATGTCTACAAATGCAACCACACGTATGCGATTGTGGTGATTTACTTTGTAATCTGTTCCCTTTGGAATAAAACCACCAGTAAACATCAATCTTCCCTCACATGGTACTGGAAAGGGGTGCTTCTGGGTGTCCCTTTTGCTAGATAGTGTATCAATTACCAGCTAATGTTAAAAAACAGCTAAAAACTAAAAAACCAGCTAATGTTAAAAAAAAAAAGTGTAGTGAAAATGTCAGTTTCTGGAGCAGAATAAACAGACTGGGACTGTTTCTGGAGATCCCTTCCAACTACATGCAGGGAGCTTTTAGGAGCCTGATGAAAACATCAAATACAATTGAATAAGAACTGGCCATGCCTATAGTGGACTGTAAATATTTTTCTGACCATATAGCCTAAATACTTAACCAGAATTCCTGCCACATTTGCAAGTATCACCTTCCCTACACAGAGGACTGTAAATAAGCTGCATTAGTATTTGCTGTTTGAATGGTGTTTGCAATTTTTATGGAAATTCAAAGAGGAAATGGGCAAAAAGCGAAGTTCGTAGCCTCAGGGGACAATATCCTTATGAACAGATGAGTAGGGAGGGTAAAACCTCATGGTCACTTTCTATATGGATGCATTTTATTCAGTAAAAGAAGCTACATCATTTGCTGACTTCATTTTGATAAAACTTTTTTTAGCCCATAAGAAGAATAAGTCCAAAATGTTTTGCTTATGAGGTTTGTTACAATCTGTGATAAAAAATATATATATATCTAACTAACTTTATAAACCCTTGGATATGGACATAGACCAATTATCTCACCTTCAAATCTTATGTGTGCGTAAACATATTTTCTGCAGTTTTTTCATGCTTTGGGAAATCATAATATAGAGCTTTTTTCAACTAGTAGAGCTTGGAGGAATTAAAAAGAACTTCCCTGTGGCCTTTCTCTTTAATAGCTTCTCCAAATGTATGTAGGAATTACCATATTTTTAATTAATATGCATTTGTTAAACAGATCGAAATGGGAATGCTTTAGCCATCAGCTTGGCTGTAGCAGAGCCTAAAAAATTACTCTTTTGCATTCTGCATCACAAAGGAAATGGAAATAAAATTTCTCCAAGCAACTGATAGTTCTAGTATCCATCTGATTTAATACAGTAACATTTGAAAACTTAGCTGTTAAATTTAGCACTATCAGGTATAGCTTCTGCTCTGTGTATTGTTTGTCCTTAATAAATGTGTTTTGATGGTTTTGTTTCTCTAGGAGAGCTGGGAATGTTTTAATGCATACAAGCAAGTCTACAATCAAAATTCTACCCCAATGGGTAGTTTTCTACCACCAGTCTGTGCTTCAGAAAATGCTGAATTCAGTCTTAAATGGAAAATCAGTGAAGTCCAATTCATTAACAACATCTGCCATAGGAGGTATATTATTTGTTTTGAGAGTCATTTAGGCTCAAAATGTGTACTGTAATAAAAATGCAGAGAAACAAGGGAAAATCTACATGGACAGCTCATTTAATGGCTGTGATGATTTTATATTCAAAATTTAGATATTACACATCTTAGCTGTAGAATTCAGACAAAATTACTTTTATTCAGTTTAGTTTTAGCTTCTTTAGACTTTTAATGTATTTAATGAGTGTTGAGCTCATACGGAAATGAATCCGTTTGTTACTCAAGGCTACATGGGGCTTTATTTGATGGAATTCAGAGTAGGATTCATGACAGATAATAGAGTTTGAAGGGATAAATGCTGAGAGTAAACTTTCTTATCTCTGCTGGTTTCTGGGAACGTGGTTATTACAGTGTCTATGGCCCGTGGTTCAGTTCTCTACAAAGGACTGAACTTACTAATACTAATCATCCTGCAGACATTAATACAAGTGCATAATGTAAGAGTGCTGAAGACATGAAATGTTGTTTATAAGTGAAAGAATTTAAAATAATTTTAATATTTCCAATGAATACTCCTCCAGATTCTAATGGAATTTGTATCTATGTAAGAGTTTGTGAGTGTTTCCTGCAATAGCTGCATATAATATTGCCAGCCAGGAAAGAAAACCAGTAATGTATGCCTTGTATGACACATGCCATGTTTCAGCTGAAAACACAACTATTGCCACTCTACAAAGCAGAAAATTATTGCAATTAATTCATTACTTCAGAACAACAAATAACTGAAGAATTTGCAAAATATGTCAGTCTTCTGTGAAGATGAGAAGAATTTGATAGGAAGTAATTGTTCTGAATTAATCACTTAGCTTTAATGCTAAGTATGATCTTGTGATACAGCACAATAAACAGACAATGAAGGGATTTGTTTCCTGTCCAGAATTCATGGAGAGTAGCAATGAGTTTTTATTTTACCCCTCACCTCTCCATGGAAAGAACAGTTTGGTTCATGCTGTATAATATCAGCAGCATAGACTTCAGCAGTGGCACTGTGCCAGGTGCAAACCTGTCACCAGTATATCCTGCAGAATTCTCTCATTCTTTCTAGGCCAGTGGAAGTAATAAGTCAAAGATTTCTAACACCATTTAAAGCATGTATAAATATAGGTGTCTGTGTGTGTAGGTACGTATATATATATAATGGAGACCTTTACTGGTAGGAGATTTATATTAAAATATATGCTAAGTGTTAGGTAAGATATTTCTTCTACTGTTTTTTGTGATATTCTACAATATTTTCCCTCATAATTCCTTTCTTCTTCCTCCTGCTTGTTCGAAATGATGAGAAAGTTTCAGTATACCTAATATTCCAGAAATTGCTAACAAGCATGTACAGATTAATTGCATATAGCACATATAGATCAAATTGCATAGGATTATTCACGTAGCGCAGTCGTGCCCAGTTGCATTTGTGCTGTCAGACTGAACAGGTCTGTCTTAATAACCTGAGAGATGTTGGGAGAGTGAGAATCAGCTCCATAAAACTCCACCCAAATGAGAAAATCAGTCCTGGATGAATGGTGAGTACAGACCATCAGAAGTGGTTTTCCTTGAGTATGATCTTGTGATACAGCATTCTGAAGGCAGGCTGTTAAGTTTTTGAAAGGCAACTATCAGAGGTCATTTCAGCCTTACTGATTATCTCTGGGGTTTTAGCCAATACTAAATGGCAAGTTCAGGAGTCTCCTATGTACAGCTGTGGTCTGCAGAGTGCAAGGTGTTTCCTGGAGGTGGAAGTTGAAGAAAGGAGACAAAGTCCACAAAAAGGCAAATCCTTCCTTTTAGGTTAACATGTGATTATCTGTGAACTGGAAGCCAGGGAATGTTTCATGTTGTGTGGCTTTTTTGCTCCCTTGTCTGTGTGGAGTCAAACCAGAGGGCATGTTTGTCATGCAGTTTCTGCTCGTTCTGTTTGTATATCTAAAATACTCCATCATTCTCCACGAAGATAAGATGGTGTGCAACTTAAAAAAAAATAAAAGAAAAGGAGGCAACAAGAGCATACAGAAATTGTCCTTCCAGTCAAAAGGCATTAGCAGCATGTCCTTATCTCTGTGATGTATTTCAAAGCCACCAAGCACAGATGAAGCAAAAACTTGCAGCAAGATTTGGTGTTAAATTATTTTGTCTCATTTCTTTTCTTATCTGCTAGAAAGTACAGTAGTCACATGTGACACTGTCTTTTATAGACAAGGTTACCATCCCAGTTCATCCAGATCATCTATCACCTCGTGTTCACAGTGTCTGAAGGCAGCCAGGCTGCAGGATTGCTGAGGCTTCTGCTCAGATGCTGCAATGACACCTGAGCAAACCTTCCAGTCTTAAGGCAATCCTTCTCATTTGTTGAAGTAAGCTGGAATTTTCATCAGGGAGCTATTGCTTCTCATTTATAAAGAAAAACATCAGCTATTATGGTAATAATACAGAAAGCCTCATTAATTACAGCACACAATAAAGAATAAAGTGAGTGTAAAGAAGCCAAGCAGATGGTGCATTATAAACAGACTTTTTAGACAGTAACCTTCACAGTGGGGAATGCTGTAGGTAAGAGTGCAACTTAACTTTCATTAGAAAATTTTTATTTCTGTGTTTAGAACACAGATGTATTTCCAGATATGTTCTTTGCTGAAAGTTGAGTTATTCTGGAAAACCTGAGAAAAACAAAAAGCAATACAATTGCTTTCTAATTACAGAGATTACAGGGTGTGGAGTGGGGTATGCTGTTAAGTTTTTACTGTTTTCTATCATTCCTTCTGTAGTTTTGAAACATACTGTAAGGAAAAATTTGCTAAAAACTTTTTTAGGAAGAAATTTGGTGTTTAAAAGAGACAAAAACAGGGGCAGATGTAGTTCTCTATTTTGAGAGTGTGGAATTGGGGGAAGGAAAACTTAGAGAGCATTGCATAAAACTGGAAGCCTTTGAGGAACCATTTTGCCCAAAGGGAAGGAAGAGGAGGGTGAGAAAATACTGCTATAGGTTAGTGGTAATTTTAAGAGAAACCCAGTAAAGATTCCTCCATCCATATCTGGCATTCCTGTATGCCCAGGAAATGAGAATGTAACATGCCAGTTGCCCTTGAAAGCATTCAGAAAACAGCTGTAACAGAAACATATATATATATCAAATATAAAATATTTGATTACAGAAATTATACCCATACAATTGTACATACCATAAAACCAGCAAAACTAAATCTGTGAGGTTTAAGAACTCAATTCCCATCCAATAATTTACGAGGAGGATTTATTTTAATGAGTGAAAGGAATGCTAAGAAAAGCTCCCCTGTGCTTCAGCACAGCAGTACAACAATATTGTTCACCTCTGCTGGGTAACTGAAGTGTCCAGCCCCAGGAACAGCAGCTGCTCAGAAAACACTTTGTGTCCACCTCCAGCCTTCGTGGGCGGCCCAGGCTCAGCCTGCGTGTAAATCCCATCTGCCTTCGCAGACACTGCAGAGGGAACAACCTCAAGGCTTCTGTTTTTCATTTTTTTGGCCTTTTTTTTTTTTCCAGTATCCTGTGATTTCAGCAGGATGACAGAGAGGATAACAGAGGGGCTAGCTCTGTGCTAAGAGCTGAGGAGGATGTAGGAAAGAGGGAGGTTTTGGCTAATAGGCAGGTTTGATGGAGAAGCCTGAAAGCTCCAAAGCCGTATCTGGGAGCTTTTGTTCTAGGCTTTGTTGCAAACATGGATTTTTGCTTGGGGACAGTGAGTTTAAAGTAGTTGCTGTTCAATCTTCTAATATTATTCAACCAATTAGGCTTCATTAGATTGTTCTTGAAACAATGTGTGTAACTGTAGCTGTTCACAGTACACTTTCCCAGTCCTTTCAGCTCTGAGATTTCTATTGCATTAGTGGGATACATGCTGTACTTTAATTGTATTGTTAATGAAAATCTAAGATTTGTGGCAATATGATAACATTACATTAATTTTTTTTCTTCCTCATGTCTTTGGTAATTAAGTCCAGTTTATTTTTATTCTGGACATGCAATAGCAAGAAAGAAACAATCACATGGTCTATATTAAAAAATATATATATATTAAGAAAATACTTCTGTATTCAAGGAACTGTTTCATGAATTCTGAACTCTATACTCTAGCCCATTTCTTGTCTCAAGCCTTTTTGTTGTCTCTGAAATTGCAGTTCTCCCATATAAATAGCAGTGTATGGTAATATGTATAGAGAATATTCAGAGTTTTGTTGGGTTTGTAGCTATTCTAAGGGCTGGAGTGATTTACTGGCCAACCCATCCATAGTTTATACCTTGTTTTACAGGTCAGAGTGTGAAAGGCAACTCCTCTGATGCCACACAATTCTCCTTTGGGTACCATTGCCACTGGCCTTGGGCTGCCCTCAGCAAGCCAGTCCAACAGGTCACAGAGGCTTAGGCAGCTCATGGGGGTTTTTTTCATTTATCAGTGGTCATATTTATCAGCTTCTTGGATGAAGCAAACCCTATCTCCTGAGGAAAACATGCTGTTGTTAATCCATCTGAAAGGGTATTTAGCTCATGTGTCCACAAAATACTTGTATAAAACTGTGACAGCTCTGGAAGTGAGGAATGGAGCTCTTTGCTGCCATCTCTCTGTGAGCTGAGCTAAGAGGGAAATTATGTACAAACTTTTTGGCATGTTTATTTGCCCACTTTCTTTCTGAGGTGCATTTTCATTTATTTGCTAAGTAATCATTAGAACTTGGAGTATCAGAGAAATGAAATAACATTATACTCATTGCATGGTGAAGAAATTCAGAACAGTGTTTAAATATAATCTGTTTTGAAATTACCCGAACTGACCCTCACTCCTGCATGGGTTAGTAAAGGGACCTGAATGGACATGAATTTGTAAGTACATCTATTCCTAAGTGACCTGACATGTTGAGTGTGCTGAAAAATTGAAACATGGAAAAAAAATTGAAAAATGGAAACATCAGCATGACAGAAGATGATGGTGACATCACTTAGATACAATGATAGAGGATGGGCACTGACAAAGGGTCTGAAGTGGGGAGACAGTAAACTGCATCCTCTGTGAAATGAGGCCCTTCCTGAGAGTGTCTCTGGGTTTGTCTATGCCCTTCTTTGACACTAAAAGATGAAAAGGATTCAACCAACTGGTAAACTGCAAAATCATTTGTTCATTAAATGTTCAAACTGAGCTGTAGAGTGTAGGCACAGATGCTGTGTGTGTCGTTCCTCATAGCAGGAGAGAGATACAGCAAAAGAAACAACAACAATACTTTGAATATCCACACTTTTTGGAAACATTGCTAAGCAGTTGGTGCAAATTGGTGCTGAAATCCATTTCATCTTCATTTGCTAATTTCAGAATCCAACAAAGCTCTTCAGAAAGAATTAACTCTCCTAGATGAACTCTGTGAAAATGTCTTAGGTTTTTTACGAGTTTATATAATATATTTTGAGCTCTTTTTGGAAGTTTTAAGAGAAATCATAGTATCTGAACCTGGTCCTTTTTGTTAGCAACAGTATTTGCAGGAATAGTCTGATGTTTGCATGATTATGGGAAGTTTCCTTAGCATAGTACTCGTGAACAGTCTCACTAAAATCAATAGTATGACCATATGGCTCTGCACACACCCAGAAGAGGAGATGTTCTGAAGCTTCTGTGACATCTTCCAGGGATTTCACTACTGCTGTTGATTTTATATAGAGTCACTCAGATGCTACAGTGATGGACAGCAGTGGAAAAGCCTGGGAGAGATGGATAGACATGATTAAGTGTTTATTGGCCAGCAGTCAGTACCTCTTCCTTATCCTCTCAAGTCCCAAGCCACATATGATATGCTGGTAGCACTTTTAGCTCCAGGGTTGGTCATTAAACTCAAGCAGAAGTGGCTGATGTATTTAGGACCAGAGGTCCCCAGTTCATTGCTTGTTTATCTCCATGCTGCAGTCTAACATCATTACATTGAGGCCTAAATAAACAGCAGAGTTGTGAATGTTTAATTTGCCAGAACCTTTTGCTTCAAATATCTTAAATCTCTGAAGTTTTCAGCTATTTTGTTTGTTCTTTGGAGAATTTACAGTTTCCCTTGAGATTGTGGTCTGTTGCTACTCCTTCCAAAGGAAATATAGAAATCGTATTTTAACCTGAAATGCTTTTATCCTCTCTTCATGCTCTGTTTAATGCTTTTTAGTTGAATAGTGTGAACTTTTCTAGACACATTTCTGGGATTTATGCATTAATATCAGACTCCAGGTGGAGAGGCTTTTTATCAGATAAGCAAACCTGGGAGGAAGTCCTGAATGTTAACACTGGGGATGGGGATAGTATGGTACCTTTCCTATGAGCAAATCTGATTGCATTTCAATGACACAGAAGACAGAATACTTTTATTTTATTCACTCATTCTATTACTCCCACAATAATCTGTATAAGCTCAGTAAAAAGTTTCTGAGATGTGGAAAAATTTGATAACAAGATGTACTGAGGAGCAATGGACATATTTTATAGTTTGCTACTGCTTGATATTTAGGTGGCCAAGGTTCTTAGGAGTGCTTTCAGATCCATATTCTGCTAGGTTCTGATTTTAGTGGAGTTGATGGTACTGCCATCAGTGCCTTGCAATACAGCAAGAAGTTTTTCTGGAATGAAACATGTGGTCCCCACTCAGAGAACTTTCAACTTCTTTGCCATCCACTGACATCAGTTGATAGGACATTGCTGGTGCTTGTCTCACTTGGTCTGATTTTATGATTTAGGACCAAGACTTGAATTTCACAGGGTTTTTTTTATTCCCTGGGGGAGGGAAAGGTGTAGAATATTGTGTCAGAAGATTAGATCTACCCTAGCTGGAGTAAATAGCCATAGGTGATACTTGTGAATCCACAAAAATGTGAAGTACACCCCTTTCACCTTTGTTGCACCCTTTTAGTCACACAGAGCTAATACGGAACATATATCCAATTTGATTGGAGCTAAGTAGATAACTTTTGTGAGCACTAAATTAACACAGTGTTTAATTGCTATTTTCTACTCAGGAGAGGCCTCTGAACTGCCATTATTCCCTTTCTCATAGTTGTTACTCAAGGATAGTTTTCTGGCATTTCTGGAGTTAGTGAATCCAGGGAAACGCTTCATCTTAGACATTTTACCCCAGTGTCACTGCTCAGGTGAAGTTGTCTCAGACTAACAGTCTTTCTGGCAGTCATAATAATGTTCTTTGTAAAACCTGCTTCCCCCGGTTCTGTGCCTAAAATACATTTTGCACACTAAAACTGTATAGAAATGGTCACTTGCCAATGCCTCAGAAAAGTTAGGTAAGCCAGTGACTGAATATTCATAGCAACATTTTTTTGCATGATGTATCTTTTTACAATAAAAATTTTATTATCTCTTTATTTGCCAATATTCCCTAGGGACATGTCAACGGTTCTGGGAAAAAAAAAGCCTTTAAAAATCTTGGTGTGTTTTTCTGTCACTTGAAAATTCAGAGCTACAAAGCCTTTGCCCAGACAGCCTGGCTTGTTGTCTATTGTCACTTGCTTCCATTTATCTAACAAATGCTGCCAGTTCCTGAGGTTTGTCACAGACTCTGCTTCAGTTTCCTTTCACCTTATGATGTGACTTACAGCTCCATCACAGAACTGTTTAGTAAATTGTTCAGCATCATTTCTCACTCCCTTCTCTGCGCAGTGTGGGGGGGATGTCTCTGATCCATTTTCCTTGCAAGGGACTCTGGAGTGAAGATGTATCTTATTGTCATAGAGAACTACTTTTGTCAGCCTTCCTGTTGTGTGTGAGCTGGGTGGCTGTTCTCAGCTGTACCCCAGCCTGCTTATTTTCAGCTGCTTTCCACCTGACCTGAGCACATGCACTTATTTCTTTAGTGATGTTCCATCTGCACAGGTGTGAATGCTGGATTTTATTTATTTTGTTTTATTTTTCAGTGGAGCTCTGTTTTGATTTCTTTTTCAGATTCATTCTTCCACATTGTGGACTTCACAGTGCCTTGAAAATTCATTTTCTCAAGCCTAGTCTGAAATTTCACTGGAAATATTGCACTGTGTGTGTAATTACACCTTCTTCCTCGAGATCACTCGGTAATTTATACCCCATTAGGATGTGTTTCTATGGGAAATCGTGTTTGCTTGGCCAGCTCAGTTATGCTGTATGTTACAAAAGAATTTGCTATCATAAAACTACATAGTAAAGCATTAGTAAAAAGCTGAATAATCTAAGGATAACTGGAAACTTTATATAAATTCCTGTAGTATTCCAACAGTATATAGACTCAAGTAAGACACCAAGCTATATTGGTATCTTCTCCCCCTTCAATAGAAAAAATGTCAACTATTGTATTAAACTCTTTTAATGCTTCAGCCATTTTGCCTTTTTGCAGAGTGTCTTTTGTAAGCACTCTGTGTCCTGCAGCAAGAAAAACTGGTTTATAGCTTTTCTTTTAAAACCATTCATACTTTACTGTTAATTTTTACTGAAACCATAGTATCTTCACTACATCAAACTAATGGATAAAGCATTCAACAGCAGGCAGAGGAAGCTGAGGGATATTCTGCTAAAGGTGCCAGTAACTTTATGCTTTCATGTGCATTCCAAAGAGAAGATTTAAAAGGAGCTGGAGAGCTCTTACAGAATGTGATGTATTTTGGAGGGTTGTACTATTCTTATGCCAGCAGTTTGAGAGGATTGAATTTGATTTCTTGGAGGGTGTTTGGTAGTGATGAGATTCTGAGTGGTGCTGTTACGGTCTAGTGGTTGTCACTCCCAGGAGCTCTGCCTGCTCTGGCTCAGCCAATGGCACAGGAGGAGCCCAAGCACACATCTTTGGAAACTCCAGCAGAAGGAACGCTGTGATCGACTTGACTGTGCAAAAAAATGGCAGGCTAAAGTTCACAACTGGTGGATATATTAGTTTTCATTATGTATTTTCTGCAGAGACTCAGAGAATTTGAAAGGAGGAAAAGACTGGCAAATATTACACTGAACTGGAGAACAGTGATAAGAAACTGATAGAAGAATGTGACCTCCAGCTGCAATTTGAGGTTGCTTGCAGAAATCCTTGTGCATTCCAATTCTTTTCCTTGAGCTAAAAGAGGTGCATGGATTAGGAAGCATAATTCCTGTAGGCAAAGAAAGAAAACTTTTGCCATCTTGCTGCTGCCCGTGTTTAGCTCTCTCTTTTATTATTCCTTCACCGTTTCCTTTTCTTCAGTGATGCATCACCTCTCCAGGTAATAAATCATAGAATCTTTGTGGATAATGTCTTCATTTTGCATGGCAAACACATGCCATAAATCTAGGTGAAGCTTAATAATTGGTATATGGCATCTTTCTCCCTGTGAATGGCAGAGACAGAGGATCCCATTTCCATTCTGCTTTCCCACTGGCAGAGAGACAAAACTTGTTGATCAACTATGTGAGTACTGCAGTGATTGAGATAAATGCTCAAAAAATAGCTAGGGTAAAGAGACACTAATACTGGTCTATTCACTTCCCAAAATCCTGCTGGAAAACTCCACATAGGTCAAGGTTTCTAGAAGAGGATGGCATGAGAAACACTTGTCTCTGTTTGTGTGCCTGTTCTGCTCTCAGAACTGTTGTTTTCTGGCTCTATGTAGTGTCATGAACACCTACTGGTCTTGCTTTACCTGGGGCACTGTTGGACAGAGCAGACAGGCCTTGTAATGACAATGTTTCCTCTGTGCAAACTGGCCAGGAATGAAAGGACTGTGACATTGTCTAAAACAGAGTGCTCTGATCCTAGAGGTGACCAGGCTCGTGCAAGTGTTTTCCTGTAAGACATACATATGGCATCTCCATGCTCCTTGTTCCACCCTGCCTGCTTGGGATATTTTTGGCAGCCAGAGACTCGTTGTAGTATGACATGTGGGATGACAGAGCCATAAGCTCCCAAAGTGGAACTGACAGCTCTGAAACAAAGGCAAGGGAAGTTTTCTCTGAGCAGGACTGGTACTATCAGGCCCATCAAATGTAAGGCAATTACAGAGTAAGCTAATGAAATCAGATGCCAGCTTTGCTAATAAAACTAGTTTCACAACCTCTAGCCTTCCTAGCATAACACAGAATAATTCATAATGAGACTGCACAGAACTCTTTCAATTAGATTTCAGCAGTGGAGCGAGGTATTTTAGCTAGGCAGAAGCATGCAAAGCCTGTATGCTCAGACATGTGGTACTTGAATAAATAGACTCAGACTTTCTTTGTCACACAAAGAAAATAAGAACTCAGTGTAAAAGATGTAAAATTCTACCTCTGGAAGACACCCATTCAGCTGAAACCATCTACCTGCACTCCATTCAAAAATCACACCTCTGGATGAGGGCACAGGCTGCCATTTCTCAGAAAAGCTCTCAGTGGTGAAGACGCCTTCAAGTGAAGATTGGGAGTGCAGCTGTACCTTTCAGATGGCACAAATGTCACAAATGCCTGCAACACATGGAAAAAACCCCAAGGAATCGGTAATGATTAAGCAGGGATTCTGAAGACAAGCTCTTTCATGGATACTACTGTTGTTAAAGGTGATATTTCAGCATTTCAGGCAAGTCTCTGTGTTAATCACATGAACCCAATTTAGCAGAGGCATTTGTGTTTCTGTGTGGGGTTTCCTCTGTGTCACCACACCCTCAGCTGCAGCCTGGCTTCCCAAGGGAATTGAAAATAGCAGCCAAACATTGTAGCACCTCAGTGTTTCTGGGCCAGTGCCTTCACTGCATGGGAGGTTTTTCCTGTCTTCAAGGTGGTTTTCTCTCTTTCCTTATAGTAGCTACTTCTAGGATCGAGTTTTAGCAATCTTATCTTTCCTATTATGATGGGAGTTCTTTCCCAAGGAAGATGGCTTGTTCCCCAGGTAAATTCCTTCAGCCAAGCACCTTTGATCCATCACTTTTGTTCTGGGCTTCTGACACTTTCAAGGAGCAGCTAACTCATAGATGAACATACTGGCATGGCTGATGGCTTGCTGATGGATTTGAGGAGAACAAGAACAGAATGCATTCAGGAAAATTCTTCATGAAAGGAGAAGGTAGTCCATAAATGTCCTTTCCTGACTGTAGTGTTATACTGGAGAGGAAGCAGGAGTTTTGATTATAATTTTACATTATTTTACAGAAATTCTATATACATTGTTCTCTCAAATGAAGAAGATGGTATTGCATAGGGACAGAAAAGAATGTGGCTAGTTTTCAAGGAAACTCATGGGACTTTTTGGTGTTGGCTTCAAAAAGGGAGAAGAAAATATTTTTACCTTCTAGGTTTGAATAAGAATTGCTTATAGTGAAATAGATTTTATAACCCATTAAGTTCAGTCAATACAAAATGAACTTAACTGGCAAGATTGACACCTGCAGAATACACCTTGGGCTAGAGGGAATCTTCATCTCTGTAAAGCTGATGCTGCTAATTCTGTTATGTCTTGCTTTGGATCTGACATCTGTGAAGCTTCTGCTGCTGCAGCTACATTTTCTGAATGACTTGGAACAGGCTGAGACAGCAGGGAAGGAAGGAAGGGTCAAAGGAGAATCAATGACATTCTGCTATGTCCCATCCTTAATTAGCAAAATAAGCAGACAGGAGCACACTGGCTTGCACTCAGTACCTACAGCTCTGGAGCCATGCAGATCCTACTCACGTTATTCCTCTGAGGAGGCAGATCTCTTCTATAGGAAAGCAAATCCTAACTCTGCTCTGCTCATAAAATAAAAAATAATTAAAAAAAAAATCTTCTCTGAAAGTGATCCAGAGTATTATATCCTTCACAGGAATGAAGAATTATGAAGTTGAGCTCAAGTGGTGACAGAATAGTTTATCACAAGGTAAACCACTTTTCTTTAGATAACCCTCACTTTTTGAATTCCTACGCATGCAATTATTTTCCTTTTGAGGACATTTAAAAATAAACCATCAAACAGGATATTTCCAAGATGACAAGATCCTGAACCTAAAAGACAAGACCCTGAACCTGAAATTCTGTACAATAATATTTGGGCAATTGAATTGAATAGAATTTCCTCCTACCATTGAATTAGGTGGTAGAGTATGAAACCGGCCATTACACGGACAAAGTCAAAAGCCCCCAAAATGAGTTTTATAACAACTAAACAGTTGTGTTGCCCCAGAAAATTTGTTGCCTTGCGTGTCTAAAGCATCAATCACAGTGTTTGATACCACCACCAGAGAATTTCCGCTCTGGTGTGGGATTTTCTTTACAACAGTAGTTGTGCCTCTGTGTTACTAATGCTAAATTATACTGTAAAAATAAAGGGGATGTAAGTGGGCAGTTGGAGTCTGGCAGCACAATTTCTCTCATCACTCAGGATTCAACATTGACACGAGTCCTGTAGTCACATGGGAGGATCTCTTGCTATGTCTTTGAAATTTGTAGTGCATCATCATCACCATGCCAAATCACCAAAAATTGACTGTTCTCTCCAACATTAAGGAATTTTGAAAGCTGTTTACGTCTGTATATTGTATGACACTGTTTTATATCATTTCCTATTAGATCACAAGCAGAGGTACTAGAATTCATAGTGTTTTGATGATGAACTAAGTTAAGAAGTTGACATTTACTTGTGAGACTACCATGGGGGGACAAAGAAATCATCCCAAGTGCTTCAAGCAGCCACTGAGCACCAGTTTTCCAACCCTGAGGGAAGTTGTGTAGTTCACTCTGCTAAAAGCAGATTTGATAACTGGCCAGACTCTGAACTGCACACGGGGGGTACCAAGGATGTGTCACTTCCAAGTGCTTCTCCTGGGAGAGAACTTCTACTTACTTCTGCACAAGTGTGAAGGCAGAACTCCCAGTCAGTCAGTTTCCCAAAAATGGAAGGAACTGTGGAATCCCCATCCCTGAAAGTGTCCAAGGCCAGGTTGGATGAGGCTCTGAGCAACCTGCTCTAGTGGAAGGTGTCCCTGCCCATGGCAGGGGGTTGGAACAAGATGATCTTTAAGGTCCCTTCCAACCCAAACATTCTATAATTCTATGATTATTTCAATTGACTGTAACTCAGACATTTACATTCTCTTTTTTTTTATTATTGCCTTCCTTTTTGAGGAATTGATTTCAATAAGGGAAACAGTACCAAGAGAAGATTGGCTGTATTGAATTCACATTGAACTGATTAAAAAACATGGAAGTTATTAGAAAAATAAACATATTTCCTTTTCCATTATGCAATATTTCATCAACAAATTTATTAGTTTAATATAATGTCTAAGTAAATATGACAGGGGGTATTATTTACCATCACTGGAAAATAATTTTGGAAGCTGGAGAACATGTTTTTATATGCACAATAAAGTTTACAATTAAATATATATTTTTATGAAAGAGATCATGCAGTTTTTCACCTTATGAAAGAATGAATAGTGTGAGGATAGTTTAAATCTTCATAAAGAAGCCTAATTTTGTTAAGATTTTTCCAGATTATTGTAATATTGTAACTACTGAGGAAAATTTATGTTGTTTGGACAATAATCGAGTGACAGTCTGAACAGACGGCTGCTAATCACCATTTCCAGTGTGCAAAGCTGGGGCTTTTGCACAGGAAAAGAGGTGCTGTAGCTGAGAAGAGAATCTTTTTTGCAGCTTACACAGTAAGAAAACTAATAAAAATAATTAGGTGCAGGACACACTTCCAAGAAAGACCTACTTGCTTTTAGGATCAGCAGCTCCTGTGTGTGAGCAGGAGAAGCTGTGACTCAGCAGTGCAGTCAGCATTGCCTTCTGGAGGAGCTGATGGGAGGTAAAATAGAGGCCCTGAGTACCTCTGAATAACAGAGTGTTTGGGGCCTTGTTCTATAGAATAAAGGAAGAGTCTGGATCAAATCCTCTTCAGCATTTTGTGGGCATGTTAATTCTTTCCCTTCTCTTCCCTTTGCAGATGTAGATTGTCACAATCTACTATTAAACACCTGCTGT
This sequence comes from Pachyramphus minor, assembly GCA_013397135.1. Lineage (NCBI taxonomy): Eukaryota > Metazoa > Chordata > Aves > Passeriformes > Tyrannidae > Pachyramphus > Pachyramphus minor. Next base: position 1,551,398 of record VYXB01004233.1, on the reverse strand, counting down.
GGCTCCTGTTCTAAGACAGGGAAAGAGTCCCTTGAAATAAAAGAGATCTTTTACCTGCCTCTTCCAGCTGTTATGAAATTTAATTATTTTATGCTTCTATAGCAGATTGAAGTCCTTGAAGTAAAGGTAATATAGGGTTGTATTCCCTGCTTCATTCCATTACTGGCCAAGCAGATCACTTGGAACTGCATTTTGGCACTCACAGGTGTCACAGCCTTCTACAAACTCCTGTGTGGGTTCCACAGGGCTGATCTTCTTCTTTCTCCTTTAAGATTTCTTAGTAAGGGGAGAAAAGGAGAAGGTGGGTCAGACAGATGCTGAAAGAGAATTTCAATATATGAAACCTTTCCAAGGGTTTCCACTGTGCTGTCCATTGTGCTGATCAGTGATGGTATCATTTTTTTCATGGGCTTTATCTAGCCCAGGAAGAGATGATGGGTTTGCACAAATAAAAGTATAGTACAATTTGATATGGAAAACAGACATGCAGAGGGTCCTGGTGTGCTGCATGGCTTTGCTGTTTGGTTTTTTTTTAATATTCCAGCAAGCCATTTGAGATAATTCTTAAGCACACCATAATCTATTTATGCTGAAGTAAATTGAAAATTTCCTGTCAAAACCTGTATTTCTGATGTTTCACTGTTATTTATTTATTTATTGAAAATTATTGTGCTTTATGGGAAATACTATTTTAATGGAATTAAAAAAATACACATCAGAATGTCAAGTCAGTTGAAACCTTTTGAACCCAAGAGATTTACATTTTTTGACCCATTTTTTTAAAATCATTCTAAAACTTCAGGTCACACTGGTGTGGTTTTTAAGCAACACCACTTTCTTGTTCAATGAAGATTGAACAACATGGATTCTTGCTTTTCCTTTAGATTACAAATCAAAAGACCCTTTTATACCATTCTTGTCCCACTGCCACTACTTAGGGTTGGATCAGAAATGTGAACTACTGTTTCATCATTAAAATTTGTTCCTTGACTTTCCATAAATTTTCCATTGTTGAGGCTGTTATTGGTTATTAGCTGATACAATTAGACTGGGGAGACGAGACTTTGCTGGTGAAGAAAGCGTAAAGAATTGAAATGACAGGGTTGTACCAGCAGTGTGGTGGCTGTGCCGGCTCCAGCTCCATTGTATGTTGTGCTGTAATATTAGAGATGCCTTGTTGTGATGCAGTGAGATTAGATCAGTGCCCATGGGCCCCACCACAGAACTGTGAAACAACACAGTGTTTCCATGTCCCTGTACCAAGGATGTGCTCTGACTGTGTACAGTGACTGAACTGTTACAAGTGTTACACCAGAGGAAAACATCACCCCTGCAATGACAAAAATTCAGACAATATTCCACAACCAGGGCTGTGTTCTTACTGCTTTTTGTAGTCTGGATTATTCAGGGTCTAGCACAGGGTTTGAAACCGTGAGCTCATAAACAAACTGTGCTTCAGCTTCAAGCACAGGGTGGGATTCTTGGGGCTGTTATGTGCAGGGCCAGGAGCTGGATTTGATGATCCTTGTGGGTCCCTTCCAACTCAGGATGTTCTATGATTCTATGACTGTAATAGAGACCAAAGGTCTGCACATACCTGGGTGCAGAGTGGATCCTAACTCAGGGTGAATGACAGGCAGAGACACCAGTCCTTTACCCAGATTTCAGTGCAGTTTCTGGGCTGTGCAGCTCAGCACAGCACTGCACTGCTGGGGCTGGTCCTCTGGGCTGGAGCACAAAGACTGCACTGAAGAGAGTTGTTAGGTGCTGCTGCCTGGGCATCTTGCTTCTAAGTGATGCCTGGATTTAGTAGCTGGAGTCTTCAGTTAAAATGTCTTTGTAGGTGCTTTGTCAGCAGTAGGAAAACATGCCTTTGGTTTATGTTTTTCCTGGAGACTTTCCCAAGACAGCATAATGCCTTTCTCTTCAGACTGTAGGGCAAGACACTTTGCTGGCATAAGCCTGACCATTTTCTCTGACATAGAAGGACCTTTCAGTGATTTGGACCAGCTGAACAAATGATGTATAACTTAAACATCAGTACTTGTTTTATATGTATGCACACATCAGCAATTCAGATCCAAATATTCATTCACTTAAATGCTTGAAATCATCAGTCTCACATTTACTTTGTGAGTATCTTCTTCGTACTTTTGTCCTTCAGTAGTGAAAGTGCCTGCATGTGATCCTCCCAGCTTAAAAATTCATACAGTCTGTTAAACAATAGGCTTGGAACATCCATTATCATTAGAAGATAAATAAGGTCTGTAAAAATGGCTTTTCTTACACAGTGTAAGTATTTTTTCCATCATTACAACTGGATGCTGAAGTTTGCTGGTTCACAGAAGTTTCTGCTCATCAGAGGTGCTGAGACACAAAAGGGACTTGTCTGCAGTGACATGGGAAATGAGAAAACTGTCTGAGGAAAATCAGGCCAATTTAACCTCTTTCCTAATTTGTTCTAAAGCCAAAGAGTTAATTAGTGCAGTTAAGTTTCTGGTTGGTGAGAAGAACACTTTCTCTGCATAGACAAATGACAGTGTATACCACAGATTTAATTAAAGAGAACAGAGATAAGTACTGCATTGTATGCTAAAGTAGTGTTTACTATAGCAACTGATTACTCTGCAGACAGCTTGTTATTTTCCTTTCCAATTTAAAGGGAAGATAAGAAATATAGAAGGATGATAAATATACTATCTGAATTGTACGTTTTAGGGAGGTGACTGAAAGATATTGAGAGCACTTATATAAGAAATAAAGCTACAAAATCCTTGGGCAATATAATTTGGCATATTTTCATTTGACATTAATGAGTGTTGTTTTACACCAGTTGAGAAGTTAACTCCCAAGAGGACTCATAAAAACTTTTGTATCTTCAGACCTTTCTACAAAGAGCTGGACTTTTCAGATCAGTGTGCAATGGCTTGATAAATCATCATCCATTTCTTCTGAGAAAGTGAGGGAGAAGTGATTGCAAGCAGTGCTGTTATTCTCTGGAAAAAGCAAAGAGATGGTGTCCTAATTCTGGTCAGTCCTTGTCCTGGCAGAGCCTCCACCTGTGTAATTTCTGCAGTCGCTGTACAATGTTCCCTCCTCTGCTTCAATCTGGTGGTTACATGTGGTGTAAGAGAGAGGACTTTCTGCTGGGGCAGTAGATTGAGGAACAGTTCTATTCCAGATCCATTACATTACTTTGGCAAGCTACAGTGCTACCATGTGCCTCAATTTCTTCATCAACACACTCTTCTAAGCCTGCCTTTCTCATTCCACTACCCTTCCCTTTATGAAAGGCAGGATTGCTCGAGGTGAGAAGTGGTCTGATGTTTAAATTTAATTTACTTGCACTAGAGCATTGCCTCTGCCATGGATTGCTCATGTGTCACTGCATGACAGGGTTATTGTGTCCAGGTCAGAGCAGACTAAATGTAAAACAGGGACAACAAAACTTAGTTATTACCAAATCAGCCAGGAACAGGCAGGGCCACAGCTTTGCAGCTCCACAAGAGGGAGGTGGTGATGGTAAACAACTTGTGTCTTAAAGTTAGCAGTGGGAAAGTAACCACCTTACCCTGGTGCAGCAGGAATTCCAGGATCATGCAGGGAACATGAGGTTCAAGTACTGCAGGAGGCAAAGAGCTGTGAGTGCTGCTGGCTCTGTGCACTCCTCTCAGAGCCATGCACCAAACACCTGCTGGAATCCAACCTGCTCCAAGCATTCCTCTCACATTCCCAACAGAGGAGAGCAAAGGCAGACATTACACATGTCAAATTTATACAAGAATAAAACCAGACTATGTGAGCTTCATTATTACTTTATTATTATTATTATTATTATTATGTGTGTATTGCATGTAAATTGTGGCATGAGCTAATTTTAATTAATTCCAAATAGCCTTTTTAAGTAGAAAGTTTAGGTTGTATTTCATTAATGCAATAGGGTCTGACTTTCCAAGTTTCCTCAAAATGAAACAATTTTCTTTTCAAGTGTACATCACTGAAGTCAGAGAGACATAATATTCCCAACTGTATAGAACAGCCTGTGGCAACTAGGTTAGTGCTGTCAGTTTTACACATGGGGTGCCTGACAAACATATTATACATACAATTCAAGGCTGACCTTATACTGCACCTGAATTTAAATCTGTGTGCTGCACGATGCTTTATATCCTAAATAGGCTGTTAACACCCTCTTGCAGCCCTTCCCTTTTATAATGGGCTATAACTGCAAACTCTATATTGTCATGAGAAGCAGCCAGAAGGTAACACCATAAAATTAGTTAATTTTAACATAAAGATGCCAAATCACTGCTGCACACATTTGAAAAATACATTTTCTTTTAAGTGGTTGAGTGCTTGCAGATAGGAAAACTATTCCATAAAAATTCACCATATTTTCCAGTGTTTTAAAATGTCTGGTGCCTCTGAGCTTCTGCAAGTCCTGTGAGGACACTTGGTGGTCAATAGGCTACAAGTGGGAGGCAATAATGTGGAGCACACTTTGCTGAGCTGTCCCAACTGAAGTAACAGGGATTTGATTTTACTCAAACCTCATACTCTGTCTGTGAGATAATCATCTCCAAACTAGAAATTCCTGGTTCTACCAGTTTGGAGATGCCGAGATATCATCCAGTGCTTTCAAAGGGTATAGCATAGGCATTTACCAAGGATGAAATCCAGTGCCAAAGTCCTGATGACTTCACCAGTGTGGAATTTCTACTGTCACTAATGAGAGCCCAGCCATGCATGGCCCTCAGAGCAAAGCCCTGTTCTTCCTCTGCTCATGTGCTGGGGAAGCAATAATTTGCTTCCTCTCTCGTTATGACTTGGAAGATTTTTAAAGTCTTTGCAAGAGGTGGTGTGACTACAGCCAGTGCAGGAGCAGGGGGTGGCTGGGAAGGGGGTGGATTCTGAGCAATTTACTACAGCTCAGTGTAAACATCTGTAGGGTTTGTAGGAGGAGGGAAGAGGGATGTTGGGGCTGATGCTTCGCCACTGCTCTGCCCCAGAGAGTCAGGCATCTCTCCTGACTCTCTTTACCCTTGTGCCCCCTTAAGCCTCAACCCCAGGCAGCAAGTTTTCAAAGCTCAGGTGTGGATTCAACCTGTCTCCAAAATGGATTCTGCCCACCCATGGTCAGCAGGAAACTCTTTGGAGTAGGTTTAGGATGTTTGTGACATAGAATTTAAACACTGCCTGTCCTAATTGCACTGGCACACAGTGGAGGTCATTGTGTCACTTGGGGAGAACAGGGACAGGACTGCAAAATGCTTCAGGCTCCAAGTGTTGTTATGCAGGTTAAAACTGCTGTAGTATCAGCACATCAGTCCTGCTGCCTAGAAAAGGAATGTGGAAGGAATCGCAGAATCAAAGGGAATCATCTACCTACTGGGTCCCTATGGTCTCTCCCTCCGTGGAGGTTTGTTCCAGTGCTGTGACACTGTGCACTCACTGGCTGTGTCTGTGCTCACAATGCAAACAGATTCTGGGGCTCACTTCACAGCAGCATCTCTTACCTTTCATGTGCTTATTGCTGCAGCGCTGTGCTGTTTGCATGTCAAATCACCCCCTCATTTCTACTCAGAACAAAAAAGATTCATTCAGCCAAGCCAAGCTCAGGAAAGGTCCAGAGCAAGGAATCTGATTTCAGACTGACCTAAGCAGTTTGAAGGCTGAGATCAGGATCTCAGCCTGGGCTCTGTAAATCAGGCTTGGCTCTTTGGCTTGTTTCCAATCCTCAACAGGAGCTGGCTGGGTCTGGCTTCTTTCCCTGTCTCTGTGAGCTCCTACCATGCCTGGCACCTTGAGCAACAATGGAAAAGAGACTGTTTTTCTTGGCATAAACAAATCCTTTTGGAAATGTTTTCAGGCATTTGGAAGAACTTTTTGGAAACATCCCAGTTCAATCTGTAGATTCCCTTTGTTATTCTCCTACATGCCCCTGTCAAGTACTAATAGGTACTATTTCCTTTTAAATTCTTTTGGAAGTAAAATCCTTAGGATTACTGGTTTTGTTTCCTTTGATCTGGGTAGTTGCCACTCATCAGACTTTAGAAATCTGGCTGCTGTACTGGCTGGACTAGGGCATGGTGTAGTATGTATATTGTTATAGTTAATGAAATTATTTCACACCAGTGGTGCTTTACTAACAAAGAGTAGTAATTAATTGATTGGATTAGTTTCTGTGATTGATTGCCAACTTTCTTAACAGGCTTGTGCTCAGAAACTTTTAAACATAAGACGAGTGCTCTCCCTCCTCTGGAGACGTCTGTCTTGTATGCATTATGAAATGGGCACAGCCTGTTAAGGTATTCTTCCCTGCTTGGGTATGACAGATATTCTCAAAGGAACTAAACTCATTTCTGCACAATGTGCTAGAGACCTGAAGAAGTAAACTATAATTTATCTTTCCTGAATAGCTCTTCTTGGTTTAGTGCCTAAGCTGGATCACCTTCCCATGAACTTCACCCATGGATGTTTATCTGTGGACCCAAAGCCATACGGATTTACTTTCATAATATACAAATTATTTTGTTGAAAACAAACATTTTATGACAGATTTCCTATAAATTAGACATTGTCTTTGACAAAAATTTGACTAGTTACACAGATTCTATAACGTTCTGGCATATTGACTTTTAATTATACACTGTTTAATCAAACAAATAACAATGTCTTTCCTATCAAATGATAGGTAAAGTATGCATTCTCTATCATGACTTGTTTTCTTAGCTTATCCTCTACATTCTGTGAGTTGAATGAAAATGCAGAATTTCAAATGTGTGTTGAAAAGTCAAAAGGAACCCTCTAGTATTCTGCAACATTCTGACTTGGAAGAATGTTCTGTTGAAGTTGGGTTAGATGTTTGGTTGGCACTGATTTAACTGGCACAGGCAATTGGACTGTTTAAACATGGTCCATATGTCACAAAGAAACATTCTTTCAAGGTGCCCTTATGCTGCATATCCTTCTTTTGTAGGCTGAGGTTTTGGTTCAGGACAGGAAGTTTTAATCTGTTTTCTGTGATCAAAGAGATAAAAATCACTGAGTGTTAAGCATCAGTTCTGTTAGGATTAGCATGCTGCTGTCACAGACATGTGCTAACCCTCAATGCTAGCAGGTAAAAGGGCAAGAAAACAATTCCTTTTGGGCTCCTTCAGTGTCACAGAGTTGTTTAAACAGCTTTCCCCGTGGGTCAGATGATCACTTAAGTAAAGTCATGGTGCTGCTGCTCTGAGAAAGCCTGTGTCTCTAGGGATGAGCAAACATCAGAAACAAGACCTGTTGAGTGTCTCAAGTGTCAGATTCCCCTGTGTGAATAGGGGCTGGTGGCTGCTGAGTACCAACCTCAGTGTCCCTGTGAATAATCTGAGCTTGCTGCTCTGAAGCTTAAAGCCGTGAGATGATCCTGTAGGTTGGTGCTTCTCTGCATGCTCCTCTTCCTCACTAATTCTGACACAGAGACAGTCTCCCTTTGCAAGACAGGAGGCAGAAGTCACAAATACAGAGAAATTAGTTTAGGAAGACAGTCAGAAAATACTTTGGTAGCCCTTCTGATTTTGGTAGAAGTCACATGCTATTTCCTTTCAAAATAGCCATCCTTCTGTTTTTGTGTTTTCTAGTCTGTTCTTGCTCATCCCAAGATTCCTCCTGAGCCCATTTCTTCCCAGCTGTAATTCCTCAAGCCATTCCTCAACTGCAGTCTAAAAGCACAAATAAAATGAAACTGTCATGAGAATGTTGTTCACATATGTAACTGTGGGCTGAAGAACTTTCCATGTGTTTTATTTGTTAATTAATCTGAAACCTTCCAGAGTTTATTTTAGAGTCTGGCTTATGGACACATGCACCCAGTGAGGTGGCCTGTGCTAAGGCATGTGCTTAGAATATATGCACAGAATTGTTTTATGCCTATATAAAGTATAAATTTTGTTTTCTCCAGGTTGTAATATCACGATTCTAAACAGCAAAGAAAGGCAAAGTCCCACCGATAGAATGAACAACAGTTATCAGTACTTAAAATTTTTTTATTACAGTATAAAAAATACTTATCTCTGCTCACCTGTGCATAAGAGTGGGGAGGAAAGAGGCCTAAGGAGTCCTAAAACATTTGTATTTGCTGTTATGTGAGACACGCCAACTATTTTCCAGTGCTCTCACTGCTGAGCAACTTGGTAGCAATTAATTCTTTGAAAAGAAAGCATTTTCAAGTGGCAGAGTTGTTCCTTTAGCATCTCCTGTTAGAAAGTTACTGGCACTTAGGACCTTAAGGGAGACATTTCCCAATTTTAAGTGGATTTTAACTTGTTGCTTCCTTTTAGATTTCTTCTGTAGGTAACGAAGACATGCTGACTTCTTCAGGTATGATTCAGATTAGGACTAGTCTAAGTCATCATCTGGAGATACAGACTTTTTTCTAGGGCTGTAGAAGGTGCACAGGATTGTGCCACAGGCACTTCAGGTAGATGTTTATGCTGAGTTGAGCCAGGACAAAAAACAGGCCCCAATTTGTGTCTGAGGAAAATAATAGACTAAATTTATCCCATTCCTTGTTTAGGTTGGAACTATTCCAAACAAGGAGTAATTCCAAGCCAGCTTCTTATTTCAACCAAAGAAAACGTAACTTTAGATATAAATTTTAAATTTGTAGGTGTGCTGTTTCTGATGTATCAGAGTCAGTTAACACCATCTCTCAGTCCTGGCATCAGGAAGGTACCTCTGTGAGGTGTGCACATATATTAAAGGATGAAATTGGAACAGTAGAGGTTCCACTGAAATCAAATATCCTGACCTTCTAGAGCTGCAGTTTTCTCAGTGGTAAGAGGGTTATGTAGGCAGTTTGCTAAGACAATTAATAAGTCAGCTTTTGCCAACTGCATGTTAATTTGCTATTAATAATTATTATTCAATAACTCCAGGAAAAATGCAGGAAGTTTTAAAGGCTCAATATAATTCTTGGCTGGAAATAACTCCCTACTACAGTCTCTGGTACCACGGGGAACACACATTCAGTGGCCAAATTCAACTGTGTGCATCTCCTGAGACATGCACTGCATGCCTGCAAGAGCTGAGGATTAGCCAAATATACAGCAACATATTTTTACTTTAGCACTCTGACATGTGGGCTTGGAGTCCTCAGCTCAGCCCTGACAGCCTAAGCTGGGCAGGTGCAGGACATACATCAGTGAGAACAGCTATCCTAGGGCTAATGAAGGAAGTCTCCAAGAACAGGGACTTGCATTCCCTGATAGTTTCTTTGGTGCTCCAAAATTTGTACAGCACAGGTGCAATAAAGCATTAAGGAGCTGGGATCCCTTTGGCTCCCTTTGGTTTTGGCTCTACTTTTCTGAAAGTGGCAGCTTCTCTCTGCTCCTGCATACTACAGAAAACAATGGAAATACCTTCAGAAATGGACTCAAGAGGCTGAATCATAGCTCCAGCAGAGATATATCCCAGTTTTCCTTATTGACCTTTAATATAGCTTCCCTGGCACTCTGCAATCAATGTAATCTTTTCACTATGATCATAATGGCCATTATCCTGAAGACAACAGATAGAAGTGGAAGCAATATTAAATTAGAAAAATAGCTGAAGGATTTATTTGTTTTCTTTATGGTTTTCTCATGAGTTTTTATTTTTTGTCTCTCTCTCTTTTTTTTTTCCCTGAAGTAAAAAATATTTTTAGGCTGAGACAAGTGGTTGGCCCCCATTAATATTGCACACTTTCCTCTGTTTCAGTGTGTTGCCAACAGTAAGGTGTTATTTAAGGGTAAATATAAATGCATAGTAAACAGATCTATACAATCATTACTGAACTAAAATAGCAGTTAGGAAAGTATTTTTATTGTGAAAAATGGCCCTGTAAGACTTGCTGGCTATTTGTAATGTTGCAATGTAACGCAGATAAATTGGTGCCCAGGAGTGTGACATTTCAAAAGCTTGAAAATACACTACATTTTTTTCCGAAACTCCATTTTTGTGATTCTGCTTGCTATTTCACAGGAGCAAGAAGCAATTCCTCTCTGCCTGGGCAGTTCAATTAGAGTGTTGTAGATGTTGTCAGAAAGGCTCAAACATAAGTGCCCTCGAGCAACAGTTGCGATTACATGAAGTATCCTGTGACCCTGCTCCCCAGTAATTGACATTTCTGGCCATTTGTGTGCAATGCTATTAAATAACTTTTTAGGTAATGAAAGGCTTTTTTTTTTGTCTTTGTATGATAAACCCTCGCTTTGGGGTTAGACACATATTTTTTAGTAAAAAGGGGTTAATAGATGAAGACTTTGGCAGGGGCAGAGGCTCTTTTTCCATTAAGTATTTCTACTGACATAAGCAAAAGTTCACCAGATTCTGGAGATGGATGTAGGGCAGCCTGGAAATGTTATCTGCTTATCTGTCATTACTCATAATACAGATCAAGAGTTCAGGAGATATCCCAAGTCCTTAGTGAACTGAGGCTGTGGAGTAAGAAGGGGAGAACTAGATCAGGCACTGACATGGCTGACCTGTGGTTAAATAGGAATCCCAGCTACCTGAAGGCTGGTCAAAGAGCATTGCACTGCACTTTAGGGGCAGACTTCAAGAGCATTTGAGAGCTTAGACATGCAGGGAAAAGCTGAATAAAATGTGCAAACCCACAGTGGGAGTGGAGCAGGGGATTGGGGCAGTTGGTGCTGTGGCCCCTCCAGCTGTGCTGTGTGGACAGGGCATTGCTTGGGACAAGATTCAGTTTGGTTCCTGGGACCATCCCATCACTCATGTGCTTTGCTACTTCAAACTGCAGTCCCAGCAGGGCAGGAGCACCTCTGTCACCTGCGTTTCTGTGAACACCAGGCCACGGTGCAGTAACTGTGGGCAAGGCAGGGGTTCACTGCTGTTCTGCATCAGGCACAGCCCTCTGCACCTTTAAGCACCTCAGTGTCTGTGTGGATTCTCTGCACAGCGAAGTGACAACCTTGGAGGTTTAAGAATGCAATTCCCCCACGGCACAGGAGCACTGACCACATTGTGTTTCACAGTGTGAGCAGCAGCCTTCAGCTCTGATCCCAGGAACCATCCGTGGGGTTCAGGACATGCAGCCCTTAGTCTGAATGCTAGGATTACTTATAGGGCACCCATTCTTATCCTCAGTGCTATCCCAGTTGCCTCAATAATTGAGGTCTTCAGAACTTTTCCCTGTTGTTCTTTCACTGACTTCATGCAAAAGAAAGATGATTTGTTCACGTTTAGGAGAAGTGAATTTTCTTCCTGCTTCTGCTGCAGTTTTTAGACAATGGCCTTGATTTCCTTGCTTGGAACTGGGACAATAGGATGTTTTCTGATCTATGTAGTTGCTTTGTAAGGACAGGAACATTTTCCTACTGTGTGTGCTTCTAATGCTCAGCACAACAGGGTACTGATTTTCCAAAGCAAAGCACAAACTGTCTTTCTAACCTCCAAAAAATTCTGAAGTCAAGAAATGGGAAACACTTCTTATAGGTGAGCTACAACAAGCCTATTCCTCTTAATTTTCTGATTTTCTACTGACAGTTTACACTGGCTGCTATGAAAAATGGTTACTGACCAGTTATCTAAAGTCCTCTTGATAACAAGCAACAGTATTATTTTTGCAATATGGAAATTGATTCACTGGTGTGATGATCAGCCTTCATAGAGATGTGACTTAAAAATCCATTTCCTAGTGATGATAAATAGCAGTTGGGCACAGTCTGGATTTAAAGCCTTTGAAAATCACTACAAGTGACTTAACACTGGGGTGTTAGACAGCATGACTTGGTACACACTTGGTGTTTTAACCCAGAGGCTTAAGCAACATCACACAATGCTCTTACTTAAGAGGCATGTGAAAGCTTGTGGATAATAGAAAATAATATTGTGGAGTATGGTTTCAACTGTTTCAGTTTCAGGAATCACTTGAATAACTTAATCTCGAGACCATTAAGTAGCTGTTTTATTTTTCTTATAGGTATTCACCCAAGAGACTGCAGCATCATTGTCTACATCAAATCAAACACTAATACTGAGCTGGGAATTTGTTCTTAAGTACACTTCAGCAGGGTTTGTCCACACAATCTGGTACAAAGAAAAGACTAAACCAAATGCCCTAATCATAGTTTTGTCTACCATGTGCTTTCTGTCTCAACTTTCACTTGACCTGGAATTTTCCCTTAGAGGAAAATATTGCCATTTTCTGTTGACAAAAATACAGTTATGAAGTCTGGGTCAAGAAAAGGAATGTTGACAGAGATATTGAGTTAGAATTATTGAACAAGCACACATCAATTCCTAAAATTGCTGTTATGTTAAATATATAGTATACCATTTGAAAATCTCTTATCTTAAGCTGCTGCTTAAGATAAAGAGCAGTTATTGTTATAATCGTTGTACCTGAAATCTGATAAATAATCATGAGGTGAGGAGCTGCAGAAATTTTCCAGTGCATGTGAAGGGTCAATTGAGATTTACTCATTAAGTCCAATTAAAAAATGAACAACTTGCCTTATTTGGAATATATTCCAATTCAGCTTCTTGAGATGATGCCACTGTGGAGACACTCATCAATTTGGGATCTGTATCTAAATCCCTGTCTAATGGGAGCTGTAACAAAGGGTCACAGAATATACAGACATTAGCCTCCATCAGAGATAAAAACCAACCAAGCCACCAAACAAACAAATATACAAACTGCAGCAGAGTTCCTCCAACGAAGTTATTCAGAGGATAATAGTGCTACAGAGAGCAGTTATTCTTATTGTTGTTATAATCATTGTGTCTGCAGCCTGTCAGATACTGACAGGCGCCTCTTTACCTTAGTAAAAGGGAAACAAAATGATCAGATTGCAAAACCCGTAGACTTTGATATCTGATCACGTCTAGACAGCCTCTGTCCCTGCCTCTGAAAGACGGTCGTCAAATGCTTTGCATCAATAATTTGATATTCTGCTGTTTTCAAGATGTTGAACATTAATGTCACCTCCTTGGGTCCCCAGTGCCTCTTCCACACTCGTTATTTTTAGGTAATAATGGATACTTACTTCTGTTTAGTTTTAATAATCCTGTAGAGCAAGCAGCTTCAATAACTGAAATAAACTGCTTCACAAATTAATCAAGTGCAGAACAAAGCTGTTTTAAGACTGTGACAGCCGATAAAGTCATTTGTGGTGCATTATCTCTGCTCTGTGCTAAATACTATTGTAAGCTGCAGGGGTGGAGGAAAATTTTATTAGAAGTCAAATTCTCTGGGACTTTTTACCAAACTGTAAAACTGGATTTTATACATTATACATGACTGTTTAATGTAAGTCCTAAAATTTCTGAGGATTATTTAAGAGACTACAATCTTTAGGGAATGAGGAGACAGAGCTGACAATGGAATTGCCCTTGTGATTGGAAGAAATCTTGGATAGGTTAAATGCCAAGCAGTCACAGTGCAAATTTCCCTCACTGGCAAATAGAATCTAAGTCTGCCTTTGAGTAGAAGTGAACTGTTTGTGGTTGAACTGTAATGAACCTCCCTTAGCTCAACCTCTCACTTGTTGGGCTTTGAAATTGTGTGGTTGTAGGAAATAGATGAATTATATGCAGCAGTTTTGTGTCAGCCCCTCAATGCAGGAGGAACTGACCAGAGCTGTCATTCATTTCCCTTCGGGTTTTGTACTGGATATGAAAAAAAAAGTTGTGTATTGAGGTAACTATTCCTCTTGCTTCTGATTATTCTCAGATTACGTTTAACTCTACCTTCTATCTTCCAGCTGCTCAACAAATCTGTATCCTAAAGCATTTATGAAAATAGCATGGGGTACAAGCTGACACATTAATGCTGATAGATATGTAGAGAAAGTGAGGGGTTTGAATGTAGCACATTGTCGATGTGAAGACCTCGGTATAGAAATGATCTCCTGAGTAAAATCTATGTAAGATATATAGAAGTTGCAACACAGAATATTGGCTTATTGCACTCCATAGATTTGAAACCATCTCTCTTGGATGGCAGTGGAAAACTTCAATATACTTACATGAATTATAAATGATGTCTGATTCTCTTGTTGAAGTAGGTACTGTATGTTTTTCTAGCATAGACACTTCGGCCTTTAAAAAGCTTCTTTGTATGTGCAAAGGTGAAAGATCTTCATTTGGAAACATTTACTGCTGTCAATACCTTTGTGTAAATTGTGTAGCCTACTGTATATATTTTTGTTTTAATTGGGAGTGCCACAGCTATTCCCTTTAAGTCATGGCTTTTAAACAATTAGTTTGGAGATGGGATTGATCTGGAAGGAATAACGCTGGTGAAGATGCAGTGTACAAAACCAGAATTGATTCAAGGTGACAATTCCTAAATAGTTCAGACATTTTGGTGCCTTGAAATGAGCATCTTTTCTGTCAGTTCAGAAATATAACAATGCACAACAACGTAGATCAAAGACAAGAAATCATCACTTTGCTTATCGGATTCTCAGCAGTGATATAATTTACATTCTTTTAGATGTCTTTGCGTTGTTTTTATTGCAAAACAGTACATAAACTCTGGAAGTGCCTATTGGTATTCTGAGACATTAACCCTTTGTCACAATTACAGTAATGGGCTCAGTACAGGAATAGCTGGATAGAATTCACAAGGTTACGTGACAGGATCTTTTAGATCCTTCAGTGCTGTGAACTTGCCAGGAATTCTGGCATAGCAAGGCAGATCTGTGCCCGGGCACTGGATTCTGCTGTTCCCATCCACAGTGGGGCTGAGAATCTGATGTAAAAACTGAAGTGTTGCACCTGGACAGAAATATGCAAGTGGTTTGTTAATAAGGTCAAACCTGAAGCTTTTGGCCCCACATAGAGCTCATCACGATGTCAGCTGAGAGATTTGGTTGCCTGCAGTGCTGTACCAGTAGTTCCTGGAAAGCACAATCCTCAATACCAACAGTGCAAGGCTGTGAGTAGTGGAACTGGTAGGCAAGACATTAACCAGACTAACCTAGGAAAGGTCAGTCAAGGATAAAGAAAGCCTGGGAGACTTCTTGATTTAAGAATTTCTTTATGCAGAAAGAACTTAATGGAAAATAGAATACATTCTAAAGAACAAGCTGATAAGGATGCAGTGAAAATAGTTATTATATGTGCCAAGAACAGAAGGTGGTCTAGACTGGAGTGTGCCAGTGGGAATGAGTTTTTCTATGTTTCAGGCCCATGCAAATGTGGGCAGGCTATACACAGACTCCAGCAGATCTGAGGAATGTTTACCTGGCTTAAAGAGAATATTGTCAGAATTGGGTTGCTCTAGAAACAGTCTGGTTCCAGCCCTGGCAGTACCTGGCATTCAGCTATTCCAAAACTAAATGTGAGTCACAAACCAAATACATTTCCCTGTCCAGATTTCCAAAGGGTGCCTAACAGAGATTGAAGAGAAGAACGGAGTCAAATAAGGAGAAAGGTGCCTGCAATATCACATTATCCAAGCTCTGACGGAGCATTTTTTCATCACAGGTCTCAAAGCACCTAAAACCTAAGATAAATATCATTATTTCTATTGCATAGCTTGGGAAACCCAGGGAATGAGGAAATTCTATTTACCTATTCCCATTCAAAGCTGAGTCTAAAGCCAGAAAAGATGGGTTTCCTAATTCAATTCATGCCTGCTATCGTGTGACCCTTAAGTCACAGATGAATGAACTGTAAAATACAGAAGAACAAGTTGATGAATATTAAAGCCACGTTTAAAATATTTGAACTGATATTTTTGCACCTTGATCTCTCTTCTTGCTGTACTCAGCTGCCTTTCATTTTCTGCTGCCTGTGCGCTGTGCTTTTTTTTTTCATATTCATGGTATAATTTACCTCTGCTAATGGTTTTAAGGAAGTTGTTCAATTTTTGTTCTGCATTCCTTTGATGATTCTGTTCCAAAATCAAATATAAATATCAGAAGATGTTGGGGTTTTATACAAATTATAAGGTGAATTCCGTGTTAGAGGAGGCTGATTAAAATAAAGTAACTGGAACAATATCTATTTATCCTAGCAAAGACTTTAATTTTTTGATTATTACTAGTGCCACTATCATTTGCAGGCTTCATTTCTATGAGTTCAAAGTATTCATCTAGAAAACATGCCTTTTTTACAATTTAAGACTCTCAGTGCTGTCATTTCTTAGTGGCAGTGCAGCGTGTTCAGTAGTCCTGCACCCTTAAAGGGAACTGATTGGAACTGATGGACTGTTGCAGACACAGACACAGAGGAAATGTTTTTACAACAGAGAAAACATGGAGTGCAATGCAAACACATTGTCAGAAGATATTATCACTTACTCTAGTGAAAGGACAATGATCCATCCCAAGTCATGCTCCCTATATGTATATGTGACATGAGAGTATGACCCCAGATCACCTTGTACACTGCACAGGAGTGTGGGGACTCATTGCTAGTTCATGACTCTTTCATCCGTGTGTAGCATTGTGAAAATAGCTCTCTCTCTTTTTTTTTTTTATTATTATTTTTAATTTCTACATCAATTTTCTCTGAAATTAGGAGAGGAAATGGACAATGTGAGCAAGCAGCCCCCCAACATGTTTGCCTTCTCATTGATGGTAAAGAGGTGATATTATAGGTAGCTATTCCTGAAAACATGATGGATAGCAGGAGGCTGAACCTGTACCTTCTCTTTGCACCACAGTAGTAAGTGGTGCATGTATCCTCCTGGAAAACGTGCCCTCCTCAGGGCTTTTTCCAGGGACAAAAATGGTGGACATGGGCTTCAGCCTGCATCTGTCAGCTTGGGACACAACTATTTTTAGTAAAGAAAATTTCTCCCAGGAAGCTGAAAAATATTTAGTAGAAATCCTGTTTTTCCTTAGAATATGGGTTCTGCTCTTTGAACCATTTAGAACACAGGATGAGTTGGAGAGCCCAAGTCATTGTTATGCAGCTGGGTGCAGTGGTCCTGTATTTGCTGGTGGCTCCATGCTCCTGACAAACACTCCAAAGGGGGACTGAAAGAATTCTGTAGCTGGATTTGCACTACAGCAAAGTGACCACAGACTTTGGGCTGCAACAGCTGCTCCCCTTAGTGAACTAAAGGCAGAAATTGAACTAAACTATTTGTCATTCAGGAATGCAGAAATAGTCAACTGTATCTCCTGAATGGGTGAGGGGGTGACTGGAAGAAGGAATGACAGAAGGCTTCAACACTTGGAGTAAGCAAGAGCATCCCAGTTTTTTTATTTAAAGTATGTGATGACTTGGTCAAATTAGAAACAGATTTTTGTCCTTTTTTACCTTCATTGACTCCCAGAATATTCTCAAAGGATGGTGTAATAAATCCTGTCAGAGTCATGTGTTTGTGAGGTGCTAAATAGTAGAGAAGTCAACGCTCAATTTTAACATATAAAGAAGGAATTTGAGATTCAACAGAATTCCCCTTTAAAAAAAGCAAAAAGCAACTGGTTGCCCTTGGGTTTATGAAAAAGTTACTGAAACTTCAGAAAAGACTGATAGGCTGAAATTTGCCTCTGTTGACAAAAAGCTGATGGTTCAGTATGACGAAGATGTACCTCAGCCTTTTGGGAACTGAGGGAAGACATTTGCACTTTGGTGCTCCTGGAGCAGGCCCGTTTGTTCTCTCTGGCTGTCAGCCTACTCGTGCACCTGGTACTCCATAAGTGTAAGGTATGGACTGAGTAAGAAGAGAGAATAGATGGAGATTTCACATTTAAGGAAGAGGAAATAAGAACAGTGGGAAGTGCTGTGGTGTGGATGGGTAGAAATGGGGGTATAGCGGAGCAGAACACTTCATAATTGGTCCCCATACACACACAGCTATTCATGGTAGCTAAAGAACTAGGAATGTAGAAATCCTCGTGGTATGCTCATTCACTAAATATTTCTTCATATTTAAGATAATGGTTTGGAGGTCTCCTTCCATTTCTGTGGTATTTATCTGTTTGCATTAGCAAATGACTTCTTTGCCTTTCCTATTTCCCAGTTTGTAATTTTTCAACTATTCTTGGTATGTTATAATACACATGAGCTAAATACAATAAAACTTGAAGTATATAGTGCAGAAAATACAAAGGATCTCAAATAGCTTCACATAAAATAATAGCTAACTTCTTTAAAGCTGAGCTGCATTTAAGGCTGGAAAAGCAAGCCTAAAAAGATAAGATTTCAATTTTGGCTTAAATGAATTCACTGAATCTGCATTTCTGATGTCAAGTAGAAGTGAATTCCGTAGCTCTCATGAATAGCAAGCAAAAGCCCTGCAGCTATGAGAGTTTAATCTGAATCTTTTATTTTGCATGTCTGGGTTTTTTTAAAATATATTTCTTCTCATATGTTCTGAAATTTTAGTGGATTTTTGATCGTATGGCTTTGCATGGTATTTTATACCCTGCAATTGTTCTAATGATCCAAATTACTAAATGAAACAGTCTTCTGGAAAAATATTGTTAACTACAAATAGCTTTGAAATGACAGCCATGGTTCTTTGGAGCAGAATATTTTAAGTGGAAAAGTTCCTTGCTTTCTCTTTGAAAAAAACCCAGTCATTCAAGAGAAGCTGGGGTATGTGATGGACGCCTATGGATGCACTTGGAACTGAGCATCAAGAAAACAAATACAAATGAAAGATCATCCAGGAGCTTTCAGTTCTGAGGCTGATGCTGCAGTCTAATATGTAGTGTCATTAACCCAACATGCAGTGCTCAGAGAGGAAGAGCTGAGAGGGAGAATGATTTTATGGCTGAGGTTCAGGAGATCTACATTAATTCCAGCCTCTTTGGCACTTCCTGTCCTCCACCCCGGTGGCCAATATCCAACAGTTTCCTGTCCTCTTTTTGTCTCTCTGATAGGCTTCACTTACAAACTTTCTGGGGCAATGGAATTCTCCTGTTTTTGACTGTAGGGTGGAGCTGAAACGGAGAATTTTTTTCAGAGCTGTTAACATGGCTGCAACAAAATAGGTAAATACAGTGAGAGTGGATGGTGGATAGACATAACACACAGACTGATGGTGTGTTTCTGTTGCTGTGGCTCACTTCTCTCCCTCCATCTGGCAGCAATCAGTGTGTAATCTCCGAGTATGTCTACAAGGGCATGAATGCAGAGCTTATAACATATCTAAGGTAGCTTCAAACCACCTGTGTTGAGACTACTGCAGTCCCTAAAAGTAGAGTTAATTTAAGAAGCCCAGTGCCAAATCTGCTGAGGTGAACATGTGCTTTTGTGACTGTTACATTTTTGCTCCCTGAGACAGACTGTTTGACAGCTCATAAAAGTGGGCCAATCCATCCAAAGAGCTGATGGCCCTTATTTAGACAACTTTATCCTTGCACCATCTGCAGGAGACAATGAGAGCTAAATTATTTGAAATGTTTCACTTACACTTGCACACTTCCATCTCCAGCCAGGAGTGCCATCAATTAGGTGGGATCGCTTCAGTTCATTGTGTTGTTCTGTCCAGAGGAGAGGCAATAACAACCCACTTCCCCTCTTCCCCCAGTCTGTGTGCTGGCAGTGCTGGGGGGGTTTCAGTGAGGGTGGGGACTGCAGAACAACTGCTCCCTGCAGCATTCGTGCCAGAGACCGGCAGTGATCCAGGCAGACACTCGTGCCAACTGTAATGCCTTGCAGAGAGGGAATACTGCTCCTGGCAGAGACTGTGTTGGGCACATGGTTACAGAAGGGCAGATGCACAGGGCATTTTTCATCCTGGCTGGCTGTTATTAATGTTTGAATAACACCACTAAGGTGCTCCATGTGGACTCAGCGGGCTCTCTCCTCCAGTTTCCCCTCTGCAGACTCCCAAGGCATGTGCTTCCTTACTGCCATGTTCATCAGCCTCCCCTAAAGTCTTATGGAGCTGAGGGCATGAGTACCATTTGCTGGGCATGGGTTAGAGCAGGCTTGGGGTTGCTCTTCTATCTGTTAGCAGGAGCCTCCAATTCTCTGCTCCCTCCCCCAGCCCCAAAATAACATCTGTTCTGGTGAGCATATCTAGAACGATGCTTCTCTGTCCTCAGCAAAGAGGACTCCAGTCTGCATGTAAGGAACAAACTAATAAGAAAATATGCTCTGCAAGGCTCAACTCTTTCCAATTTTGCTCCTAGTAGGGGAAAGTCCATTTCTGTTTTCTTTGGAGGCAAAGTCTTAGGAAAGGTTGTAGATGGGTGGAAGAATGGACAGGCATGGTTCTGTGGTTTGCCCTCAGAAAGCTAAGCTGGAATTCCAGACCACTTACAATATCTGTTGTTTAGTCTGGATAAAAAGCTGGTAGCTGAACTTCTTCCCCTCTTATGGAGTTGCTCATTGTCACCAGAGTCTCCTGGGGTTTCCTAGAAGTTATCCATTTTTCCCAGGGAGCAGCTTAAGTGATTGTAAAATGTTAAGAGTATGAGAGGTCTCTTCAGGGTGTTCATAGATATGTGGTATCTTTTGTTCCTTCTCTATTCCTCCCAGCAGAAATAATACTCCACAGTATATTCACGTTGTGCTTATTCACTTTGTGCTGTTGTGAAATGTCTCTGGCTCACAGGTGCACAATATATACCAGACTGTTTCTGGGATGTTGGAGCTCACACTGCTAAGAGAGATGCAAGTACAACACTGGCACATGTTTATCATGGGCAATAAAGTGGTTATAATCTTTACTTTCATCCCTTCCTTTTTTCATATCAAAGTTGTATCTGAGTCCATTATAGTCATGTTCATCAAACCCTGAGCAAAATATAACATTTACAGAAAGTAACGTCCTCTAACTCTGTTCCCCACTGCCTGAGGCCTGGATTGTACCTACATGGATAAAACATGCCCAGAAAAACCTGAATGTCCAGGGCTAAATAGCCAACGTTTTCCAGTGTGGGAGAAAAAAGGATCAAGCAATTCATGATCAGTTCCAAATGAGAGCGAGTGGCAGAAGGAGACACATCTCACATCTCTCTCTGTGGGAACACCTGGCTGGAAGCAGGAGTACCTGATACTGCACCTGGGTGGGAAATGGGTTTCCCAGTCTGCAACAGTTTGTAAAATTTTAGAGGTAATACTTTTGAGGTAGGATAAAATTGGAAATGGAAAAATCCAAAGTGACTGTTCATCTTATGTTGTATCACTTCAGATTCTTTTTTCAATAATTTTAAAAATACTGCCAGTCTATTAGACCAGGAAAGGAAACTTCTTGGCAAACAGGATGTTTGCTAATTTTGGTATTTTGTGTGAGTCAGAAATGTGTGGAGGGAAAGATATTGAAACTAACCTTGTCTTGTGAACTCTTTCATATTGCATAACTGACATTTGCCAATAAAAAAAAGTTACATCAAATACTTTCTGAACACATCCAAAAGAAAAGGCATTAGAAGCTGCTGCAAACAATTTCCCACAGAGAATTCAAGGCCACTGGTCACACCAGATTTTCACAATGGTCACTGTGATGAATGCTTACTTGCCTCTGTGCCTAACTCCAACTAATTGCAAAACAATCAAGTTCATTTATGAACTTGCATATTTCCACATCATTTACTTGATCACAGAACCACACTGTTCCATTTCTTTTTATTTCCTGCTTTCAGCTGCTTGGTGAAAACAAGTTGATGGAAAAATCCAACTCTTTGATATGTGAGTACATCATCCAGAAATCTGTAAAAAAAGTTATGCTTCCCTTGATAGCATTTTCACACCCACATGTATTCAAAACTCTTAAAATTTTCATTTTGGCTTCTGGGAAGTACATTGTAAAGTGAAAATTATGGCTACAAAATTAGAATTGTGGTGTTCAAAAATCTAAAGAGTAGTTTGATTTAAATTATCCACAATTGTCTGTTTTTCTTCTTACTGAAAAATAGCATGTCACAGGTTCTTAGGATTTCCTTTGAGTTATGCTAAAAAGCCCTGCACATTACTTTTTTACTTAGTGCACTTTTGAACTGAAGCATTTAATGTTGGAAAATAAGCAGTAAATATATCATAGTTAATTGGAGAGAAAGAAAGATTTTGGGAACGAATTTGAGCTTCTGTGACAGCCTTAAAGTTACAGTAAGATGTGATTTTATTGTCTTGATTTCTGAGACTTGTATTGAATTCTAATTGCATTAAATGAACAAAATATTTTAATAGTTATGGAAACTTCTGAGACACAAACTAATTAGATCAAACACATAAGCAATGTGAAGAATGGAAAATTTTGCTTAACTAGCCTCTACTGATAAAAGGTCATTCAAGGCTCTCCCTGATAACAGTGAAAGAACATGCAGATTTTTCAAATTTTAGGAAGTTCTTTATTAAAATCATCATGACACCTGAGAAGTGTCTAAACACAAAGTTGCAAGGACTCGAGTTGGCACTAAAGATTCAAGGACATAATTAACTAAAGATTGAATGTCCTTTTTGGATTGATTCTAGTTGTTTTTGGGTCCAGATCTTCAGCGATGGGTCAATGATGACTCAAGACGTGGAAGACCATGGGGGCTGGACCTCAGTGAAACAAATGTCTGCAGAGAAAAGGATATTCTTTTGCACTGCCTTCAACCATGGCCTGTAGCTCTGTGAAAAATAGATGACATTCTTCTGGAAGCTTCTAAAGACATTTTAGTGACAGTGCTTCTAAAATAAAAACTTTACTGTTTCCACTTATGCCATATTGTTTTATGTAAATCAGGATGGGGAGAAGAGCTGTGGCATTCTCTAGGTGACAATAAAAGAAAGCATCGCTTTGAAACTGCCACACTGATCCCATTTAAAAACACAAAGTGAAATACCACACTGTGAGTTTCTTTAGTACTTTGTGGAGACAGAACTGTTGAGATGAATTGATATGGGAAAAAGAGACTTAACTGGAATCTGACCTGAATTGCAGCTACAAAGGAAGGACTTCAGGGGTGCTGGGGTGAGAAGTCATGATGGATGCACAGAGCAGTGCCTGGTTCTGGCAGCTGGTTTGAAGCCACAGGTGTATTGAGTGTGGGAGGATAAAAGGCCCTGGTGGTCTGTCCCCCTGAACTGCTCTGCCCTGAATGAGTGTGAGGAGCATCACAATGGAGGTGACATGGATGGACATAGACATGCTCTTGTGCAGAGGCTTTTGGAAAAGCCAGATTTGGATTTTCCCCCCCTCTTTGTTTCTCCCAGAAGAGCTGTAAAGTCCATGTATTTCCTTTTAGTGAAACCTGCCTAGTCACGCAGTGCCCTGCAGATGTCTGAGAGTCTAAAATAGCTAAAGAGAATGGACAAAGGTGGCCAATACTTTCCCAACAGTTTCAAAGGAAGTTGGCTCAGGGCTGTGAGTTTTGAAGGCAGCCATAAGGCTCTTCCTCTGTCTTTCTCCAAGATGCTGAAGAGAGGTGATGCTGTAGCCACCAGGTCCTTTATGTCTTTATTTGTATGCCCCTGTCCCAGTGTCAGGTCTCTCTTTTGTCCCACAAAATGAAGTCCTAACACAGAAATTGCTGTGCCCATTAAACAACATTTGAACTCAGTCCATGGGGCAGCTCTTTACTAAATTTTTGTTCCAGTAATAATCCTGGTGTCATAGCACCAAATGATACAGAGGGAGAATATTCATGCACTTTGGGACCAGTTTCTGTTGCAGGGGGTTGTATGATGTGTGTCATAAAAAGCATCCCAAGTCACTGAAAGGTATTGAAATAGTGAATGCTACCAGGACTTAAAGCCATCTTAACTTTTCAGCACCAAATGTGGTTTCTTTGTGGAGTTATTTCCAGTACTGACACATGGTGGGTGGTAGGTTGTGCGTTCAGTTCCCCAATTAGTTGTCTTTGCATGAGCTCCACTTTTATCAAATTAAATAGAACAAAGCTCAAGACAGATGCTGCCTGCTGATCAAGATACTGTGGTACATATGCCATGTGATGGCTGTGACAAAACCACAAAGCCTGAAAAATCCAGATTGTGGTTTAGTTACAGATAGAGTTAAAAATGTTATTGATCTAAGCTACAACATCAAAAAGCTGTTCATTTGTCCTCTCTTACAGAAGTGGTCACAACCTGAAAACATTCAGAGCTGGTTTTAGTACATCTTTCTTCAAAGTCCTTGCAGTTTTTCCAAGGACTCTTTGTTACTAGAATAACCCAACTTGGCATAGCCAAGCTCATAGCATTTCTATCATCCATAAATTTGCCATGAATTAAAAGGAGATATGAAATAGAAACTGTTCTGGACAAATAGGTAGCAGGCAGTGTGACATGAGTTATTCTCCATCTCATAATTTAACATCTCTTTAGGACGCAGCACAGCCGATGTGGTGTGCCCTGTGTCAGATCCCTGAGCATGTGCACCAGTAATTCTCTTTTCCATGGAGCTTCTGTGACCCTCTGCTGTCAGTGTGTGAAGGGGTCACCTGAGCCCACAAAGCTGGGAGCCTCTGCCATGGAGGGGTCTGAGCTCCTGCCTGTCCCACACCCAGCACAGCAGTCGAGGTTGTTTCTTCCCTCATGAATGGATGAAATGCAGCAAAAGAAGATTGCCAGTGGTTTTGAGTTAACTTTAAAAGTAAGTTCATCATATCTGTGTTTCAAATCACGTCCAAACCTTAAAAAAAAAAAAAAGCTTCTCTAAAATTTGTTTCAACAAAATGCTCAAAGTGTCCATCTCTTTGTCAGCACAGATTCCCCTTTCCATTGGATGTACATATGCAAACTGTTTAAACCACCCCTTATGTCAAGGATGTGGAGTGGAAAGAAAAGTGTGAAGACTGTTTTCCCCATATGCTGAGAAAAAAAAAATCTGCAGCAGGCAGTAAAGAATCTGGTAAGGGGAAAAGTATGTGAAGCTATGTTACAAGGTAAAAGATGAGACTGTGGCTGTGAAAGCAAACTAAAACAAGAGAAGGAGATAAAACACCCTTTGCTAGATAAAGCAGTAGTAGTATAATGCCATAGTTTGTTGAAGTGTGGTAGGAAGGGAATTTTAAGGGTTTGAGAGCTGGCCCAGCTGGCTTTGCTGACAAAGTTCCCTCTCAAACAACCATATGAAGTGTAATTCTGGCCTGGAGAGAACCCAACCAGCAAAAGGTGTGAATTCAGAAAGTGAGAGGTTGAGAAGGAACCTGAGAAGGAACAAGATGTTTGCCACAATGGAATATACAGCCCAGGGAAAGAATCCCCACTTAGAGCTTTAGTACTGGAGAGTTGTAAATAAATACTTGGAGAATATACTTCATTTGACATTAATAATGTGCTGCCCAAAGTATGTTGGATGTGCTTTAAATATTACATGTGAATCCCAGGCCTCTCTTGTAATAATTTTAGAAAATATCCATAATCTTGTCATTTTTAACAGCAGAACAAGTTTTCTGGCCTTTTCATCTTGTTTGGTATATTAGGAGCTGAGAAATGTGGGCCTACTCCACATAAAAATTGCATTTGCTGTTGTTACTGCCTTTGCAGCTGTGCAAGTAACAGTCTACTTGATTTCAGACAAGTAAAGTAAATTAAGAGAAGATGAACACCCAAGCACAATAAAGCTGCTTTGGAGTCATTACAAGACATAAATATAGAGCAACTCTCAGGTCAAATCCAGGTCTGGCAGCAACAGTCTCCAGCCTTTCCAAAATGTGCCTGAAAACATCAGGGTTAACTTCCTCTATCAATCAAAATTTGGATTGATTGGAAAATAGTGTTAGACTTTGGAAAGCAACATTGACAGTACAACAGGATCATTGAATCACCAGTGCAAGGCTCTTGTCAACATGACTTCCACTCATTTCTTTCATAATTCCTAAGCAGCATTACTGTGCATGCAGTTGGAAACTACCCAGTTTTGTACAACATGTAGAATCTGATTCACTTTTCTGCTTCCAAATTTGCACTACATTAAAGCATAAGTAGTAAAAGGAATGTATAGGCAGGAAAAACAATCAGGGGAAAATTTTTACCAGGAACAAATGTGTACACTTGCAGTTCGAGTCACTAGGAGTTTGAAGTATGCTTAGGAGAAAACAATTTGTTCTTTAGATATTAAAAGATACTCAGCCTGTTGCTGTCAACAATACAAGATGGGCAAGTGACACAATGCCTGCCTGAGCTAAATGGATAGATAAAATATATATGGATTTCCTTTTTGTTCAATTTATCCCATACCTTTGATATTGCTGGACAGTAAAGGTCATGGTGATGACTGAATCTTTCTTTTGTTTTTAATTTTTAATTTGTGTTTAATTAAATTAATCTGGAATATTTTAAAAGAACACAGTGCTGCTCTCTGACACCAGTCCCTTCCCTTTTAAACAAGGGGCTGACAGAGATTTGATCTGATAAAAAGCCATGATGATTATCTTCTTACTTCATGACTCTTCAGTTTATATACAGTTGTACTTACATTTTTTTCTGTTTGATATGAACAACATGCTGTTTATTTGCTTAGCTCTCCATACTGATAAGTGGCTCTACTCAGCGCTGTGGCTGCAGAGCAGCGTTTCCAACACAAACTGTAATCATCCCATTGCAGTAGTGGTGGGAGGGAGGAAACCTTGGACGGGGGATTAGGAGAGTGAATTCTCATGTTGTTTCCCCCTGATGCTGGCTCTGATCTTGTAAGAGGGGCCTGAGGGCACTGTGCTGATGCTTCTGTTGTGCTCCATGTCCACACGGCAAACAGGAGGCTCAACAGGTGAAGCCAAAGGCTCAAACCACGGTGGCTCCATTCAGCACTCCCAAAGTTAAATCTCTCTGGTGACACAGGAAAATGGAGCTCTTTGCAACACAACAGGGACTCGGGAGCTGTGTGAAATGTACCTTCTGCTCCGTTTTGTAATCTCTAGAGTAGGGTGTGCTAATGGGGGGTTGCAGTCCTTTTTACTCCTTTCTGCTTTATCTGCTCAGAGAATAAGCAAATATACTGCACACACACACCCCTGAAAGCAGAGGAGATTCTGCAGGAAGATGTTCAGTGTGGAAGTCATAAATCACACAAGAAATGAGTGTCATTTCCATGCTCTGTGTTATATGAGGGGTTTCCTTAGATAACAAACATTCCTGAAGAGAAGTTAAAAATGGCTTCTCGTGGCCGGGACTGCAAAAATGCAGCATTTTGCTGTGGGAGAGGGGGACTCTGGCAGGGCTCCCAAACTGAAACTGTCACCAAAGGCAGGAAAGCGAACATGAAAACGGGGGGAATAGTGATGCAGAGAAGAAGAAAGCTGGAAAGGAAAAAGAAAACCACACAAAACTCGAGCTGTTAATCACATCCCTATGTTGATAAAATATTTATGAGATCTCATTCAATTAATTAGAATAAACTATGTAACACTGCAGGAAACAAATTGAAAATTTAATAAAGTAAGTTCACTTCCAATTTCTTTTGAAGAAAGAAGCTAATTATATTTAGTTCTGTAATTATAACTTTAATTAAAATATAATGCAAAATATTTCATAGTGAATACAGTTCTGTGTTAGAAAATGGAACCTTTTAGGCAACTTGCTTCTCAGACAAAAATTCATAACAATTCCAAATGAACATTTTATTACACCTGTTTTAAAAATCTTTTCAAGGTAATTTTAATACAAATCCATCATAGAAATGCTCATTAGTGTTAGATTTTATGTAAAACATAATGTCTTACCTTCCTGCCTCTATCCAGAAATGTTTCTTACTCTATATTAGGGATGTGTGTTTTACTCATTGTATTTAAAGCAGACACATTCCTTATTTATACTTGCCTATTGCAGCCTACAGAACCCGATTTTTATTTAGAGCATAATTTCAAAACACATTGTAAAGTATATCCACACAGCAGCTGCCTTCACCTGAGCAACAAAGAGAGAAAGAGCCTCAGGCAGAGAGATCCAGGCACACACAGTGAAATTTGGGTCTGGCAATATAGAATGAGAACACTGACAAAATGACCTTTCAGTGATGTTTTCAGTGATGATGATTTAATAGCAAGAGAGTCTTCTAGGCTTGTGTAAAATGAATTTGTCTTTAGGACTTAAAAAAATAATTTTACAAATGACTTCTAACACATGGTCCCGCTCTGCTCTGCATTGCTACAGCCTCACCTCAAGTGCTGGGGGCAATTTTGGGCACCACAATGTGAAAAAGATATTAAACTGTTAGAAAGTATCCAAAGGAGGCACATGAAGATGGTGAAGGGTCTGGAGGGGCCGTATGAGGAGCGGCTGAGGGCACTTTGTTCAACTGGGAGAAGAGGACACTGAGGGGAGACCTCATTGCAGTTAAACTTCCTCATGAGGAGAAGAGGAGGGGCAGGCACTGATCTCTGCTCTGTGGTGACCAGTGACAGGACCCGAGGGAATGGCCTGAAGTTGTGTCAGGAGAGGTTTAGGTTGGATATTAGATAAAGGTTCTTCAGCCAGAGGGTGGTTGGGCACTGAACAGGCTCCCGAGGGCAGTGGGCACAGCACCAAAGCTGTCAGAGCTCCAAGAGAGTTTGGACAACACTCTCAGGCACATGGAGGGATTTTTGTGGCTGTCCTGTGCAGCGCTGGGAGATGGACTTTGATGATTCTTGTGGATCCCTTCCAACTCAGAATATTCTGTGAATTATAGATTTTCGGTGTTAACGAAAACTCCTTCTGTTCTTCTCAAGAAGATCAGATGTAATGAGAGTGAGTCAGTTAGAGCAGTGTTAATTGAACAAAACAGGAACTGAAAATAGAACAGTTTGAAGGAAATGCTGGATTGACATATGCTGTTTTCGTACATTTGTTGAACATTATTGAGCATTTCTAGCGCAGTAATCAGAGAGTAGGAAAATATCTGGGAGTGTTTATTTGATAGAGTTTACATTACACAGCCTGCAATATAGCCAGAGCAGCATTTGGTGATCTTTCTGATCATATAGTTGGGGTTTTTCCTCCTCTTTGCCAAGGAACTTGTGATCAAATCTGACCACTGAGTGACCAGAGCTGTTGTTTCAAAGTCTGTCTAACGAAACAGAAGCAGAGTAGCAATGGCACTCTGCTCCCCTCAGAGTGAATCAGAGGCTGTGGCCCTACTCCTGAAGAAGCTGCAAAGTTGACTGCTTTACTGAGGCTGTGGCAGTGGATGATTTAACCTCCCAGTCTCTACTTTGCTCTCTGCCTGGTGAATCAATTGGTGTTCTGGCCAGTCATCACCTGCTCCATAAAGCCTGTTGTCCTTCAGGCCCTTTTTATGATGGAATTTCTTCATCTCAAGGAGAACAACTTGCTCAGAGTTAGCTCACTTAATCCCTTTTTGGCAGAATTGGGCTCTCCAGTGAGATTTCAATCACCCTGAAGAACTGAAAAGCTGAAGATGGTGGACTCATCCAAACACAAATCAACAGTGAAGCCAATCAAACTGAATCAGGACATTATTTGTGCAAATCAGTAGTATTTCCACTAAAGTTACTATAGCTGCTGCCATGTCAAATCTAAAGTAACCCTTCACTTTAAATAACATTGGAATATGATTGCTTGCTACCACGTTTATACAGACACAATATTGCTCTGTGCCTTTGATCCACAAAAGAACTCATTGGACTGAACAGGCTGAGCTATCTTAAGGAAAGGTAAATTTTTAAGGAAAGTGTATAAAACCCCCTATACTTCGCCAACACACAATTGGGTTGAAAAGAAGTGGGGTTTGGGGGTTTATTGGTTTGGTTTGGGGGGTTTTTTTGTGTGTGTTTCTTGTTTGTTTGGGTTTTTTTCTACCAGATAAGCAGCAAGACAAAATCTATTCCCTTGAAAGAAAGGTTTACTATTTAATGGTTTGTTCTTTCCAGAAGAGACCAACCCCAGTGGCCCCCATTGCTGACCAGACTGAACTGCAAGGACTGAGCATGATGAACAAAGGGTCAGATGAGCATTTACATTGAAGTCACTTAATATAGAATTACTTATTGCATCTTTGTCATGGAGAGATCAAATTCTCTAATACAGAAAAGAATTTATGCTGGGTTTTTAAGTGGCTTTAGAGAATTAGGGACTCACCTCCAATTAATTAAATTTTCAGAAAGAAGTGGTTTATATTCTTTTTTTCTGGTTGTACTATAGTACAGTGTAGAAACTGTCTGTGGCTGAAAATTGTCTTCTGCTGGGTATTGTCGTTATGATTTGCTGAGGCTTTTCCAAGGTGTTTGCAACCAAAGTATCATCTCTAATCTAAATATAATACAGTGTGAGATCTGCCAGGAATCTGCTACACAACTATTTTCTCCTTTTTTTTTTTTTTTTTTGCATCTCTCACTGCTCTGATCTTCTGCCTGTCTGGTTTATGTAACTTCTACACTCTGCTGCAGGAATTAACCTTTATGGGATGTCTGTACATTATGCAGAATAAAGGGGTGTTAAGCTCAGTGGGGGTCTTTGGACAGTATCATCTTGCAAGGAAGAATTTAATCTGTAATATGTCTGACCTTGTTGTTTTCAGTGCTTCTCTGCATCCAGAGAAAAACTAATAGCAACAGGAAACAGAGTCAGTTGTCATAGAGGAGAGGTGAATTCTTAAATATCTGCCTGTTCTCTTTCATATTTTTAAGACTTTAAGGCTCATGGGTTTTTTCCCCCTGCCTGTGTTAAATGAAAACATCTTTACTTGATATTCATCTTTCTACAATGGCCATTTTATCACCTAGACAACATGAATAAAAGTTATTATTCTTACTCATTAGTCACTCAGTCAGGGAAAAGAGAAAAATTGAGCTTTTTAGAACATTTTACTTCTCTGTCATTTTAGAGTAAATGACACTCCTAAATGATGGCCAGTCAAACCTACAGAATCTATTAGTAACTTGATAATAAGTGTGAAGGGATGCTGGGACCCAAAGGAGTCTTAAAGTGGCATTTATCAGGCATGTCACATCATTGCTACTGGTAATAAAAGCATTTTTGTTTTATGCTGCAGCGTCTGTAGAGAATAATATTTTTTGTGCTATAGCCAAAAGTGATATTGCTACATTCATCACACTGTTTGATATGAAATAGCCTAAAAGCACTGGAAATTGGCTGTCATTATTTGTTTCTTCCTTTTTTTTCTTTTTTCCCTAATCAAGGAGCCTTTTACAGTGATGGGAAATGTTTTCCTTGTCTTCAACACAGACACACAACTGTAACATTTCTCCATCAGAAGTCTACCCCTTTGTTTGTGGCACCATCTTAAAGATTTAGTGTCCTTTCAAGAAGAACATTTATGATTAACTCATTTCATTTTCATTTTGTCTTTCCTTATGAATATAAGGTTCAGTGTGTTTGGTTTGCTGTTACAGCCTTTCCTGACAGAACCTTTGTTTGGCTGTAGTGAAAATTTGGTTCCTTTGGGGACTGTGAGATGATGACTTTGGATGTTGGTTTCCAACAGTAAAAATCAGAAAGTAATCAGATACCTATGCAAGTGGCACAATTACTTGGTTTTCCCTCTTTATTTAATATTTTAAGGAAGATAATTTGAAGAAGGACACAAAGGGAAATTATGAAGATGCCTGTGCTATAGGACTGTTACAGAAACCCCCGGTGAGGGGATAGTGCACACTGCTTATGATGCTGAAAATTGTTTTCCCTGCCGGCATAGCTACTGATGATATAAACTAAAGTCTTTTCAGGGGGATTCTTGAATTACATACCCTTTTTTTCAGTCCAGAAAGACACACTGAGACCAACTTAAATGTTTCAGTGTAGCCTTGGCTGGTGGCACCGTGGGAAACTGTTAGTGAGCCATGAACTCAGTCCATGACTGTGATAGACTCTGTTCTTCCTAAAAAGTAAAACAGACTTCCAATTAAATGTTAAAAGGGGGAAAAACAAACAAACAAAAAACCCCACGCAGAGAATCCCAGAAGAACCTTTTTTCTTTTCACCTTCCTTCCTTGGCAGGAAAAAGATCCACCAGTTTCTTTGGATTGATGGGTCAACCAGTCAGGCACGACCTTGTGCTCTGTATCCCCTTTACAGCTGCTGCAAATTTTCATGGGAAAGCTTGTGCAATTTCCTATGGAAATGTAAGGCTGGGATAGACAAATGCATCACAGGAGCTCGTTTAATAGCAGATAGGAAACGTCACATTTATCATATTGAATTCTTTCCCTGAGATATTCATCATTTGCATGTAAAAATGCCATCTGATTTTCTCCCTCATAAACCTGGTGTGATGTTTTCCTGTTTTCCTGTTGTTGTTATTTTGGTTTGGATTTAAATCTGTCACTTTTTAAAACTTATGCTTTGTAAGCCCCACTGCACTCTCGAAGTAGAAAAAAGGGATTTTGAAGGACTGGGAAAGTTGAGATACTCTTTGTTGAGTGTCCTTGTGCAGCAGAGTAGATTTTATAATTACTTGAGTCTGTTCTGGTGCTGGGGTTGCTCTCTGAAGCTGAGTTCTGCCCCGACCATTTTCTTCAGACTATAGGATTTGTCATATTGACTGGCTCTGCTAAGATCTGGCGTGTCTTGTTAACACTCTTCAGCAAAGCAGCCCACTCTTTGTCTGAAACATATAGTCAGGCAAGTCTGTTTGAACAGCAAGAGCAACCTTTGCACCTCTTAGGGGCACGATGGTGCCAATATTGTGAATAACTCTCTGCACTTCCCTCACATTAATCTTATTCTGTCTTTATAATGTTCTGACATATCAGCTGACTCCATGGGACAGTTAGTCCAGTAAGAGGATGATGATATGACAACTTCGTTCAGGTTTTTAGAAGTTCATGAAGCCAGAAAATAAAAAAAAAGACATAACGTGCAGAAATGTGGAAAAGCACCGCAAATGCAGAAATGTTATACCATTAATATGGATTCACATTTAAAATGGATGAGCAACTTATCCCTACCTTTTCCTTGCTTCTGATGTAATTATTACTGGTTTTTGCACAGCAATTAAGAACTTACAGATGAAGCAAACTGTCACTTTGAGGTCAAAGATAATACTCCTAGAGTGTGGTGCTAAGGAATGGCCCTAAGCAAGTAAACTAATTTGTAAATAACACTAATTCATTGAACTCAAGAACTCTGCATGAAGCTGTTCAGCCTTTCTCAAGATACCACATACCTCAAACTACTGGCTGAAATACACATCTGTTGCAACAACCTGCAGAGCACACTGAGAAATCCCAGAATCTTAGAATAGTTTGGATTGGAAGGACCTTTAGAGACCATCTAGTCCAACCCTCTGCAATAAGCAGGGACATCTTCAACTAGGTCATGATTCTCAGAGCTCCATCCAACCTGACTTTAAACATGCAGGGATGGAATATCCACCACCTCTCTGGGCAACTTGTGCCAGTGTTTCACCACCCTTATCATAAAAATTTGCCTCCTTCTATCTACTCTGAATCTACCCCTTTTCAGTCTAAAACCATTACCCATTGTCCTAAAAGGTTTGTGCTACAAACCCTATTAAAAGGTCTGTTCCAGTATCTCATAAAAGCCCCCTTTAAGCACTGATAGGCTGCAGTGAGGTCTCCCAGGAGTGTTCTCCAGGCTAAACAGCCACAGCTGTCGGAGCCTTTCCTCATAGGAAACCTGTTCCAACTCTCTGATCATTTTATGAATGCCTTCACGAATAAACACCCATATCACCCTGCACAGACTTAATTTCTTCTAGTTTCCTTTTCCCCAGCAGCATTTCTTTCTGAAGCTGTTTCTGGCAGAGATTGGTCTGTGTGGCCTTAGGGTGGCACTTTTGGGTGCTGTTTTCTGCCAGTGGCTGTTTCCCTAAGCATTCCCTATCCCTTACTCTGGTTGTATTTGCTGATTTATTTCTGTAAAGATAATGCATACACTAGCAGAAGTTCTGTAGTAATCATGTCTCAGCAGTTGTCTTTGGTCACCAGTAATGAGAAGAAAGGGATGAGCTCGAGAAAATGCTCTAATTAGTTCCTGTAGATCAGTACACTTCTCAGCTGAAATAAGCCATGTGTCTTCACAGAGCTAATGTTACTGCACTGAAATGTGGGGATTTTTGGAGGAAGAAAATTGCAGTATGTTTTAATGGACAAACCAAAATAATTTTATTATGCAAAACAAACAAACTGCAATAGACCAAGGAGAGCAAGTTCAGGGTTTATGTCTGAAAATCTCAAAATCAAATATGGTTGTATTTATGTATTTATGTTATGTATTTATAGTTTGCTGTGCTCTGTGGCTGTTTTTCAGACTGTTCTTAAGCTCTTTGCAAAAATTCTCCTTTTGTTTATTTAGTCCTCAGTGTCTTTCTTACTGGTTTCAAACATAACTCTCTCTCTTACTGGGTTTGAACTAAACAAATTGACCCACTTTTCCTTTTATTAGTATTTGCCTGCAAAGCTTGAGGTATTTGCAAAGAATCCATGAATTTATTGTATGAGAACATGCTGCAAGTAGAGACAATTTTTCTAAGTGAGAACAGTGAAATTTCACCAGGAACAAGCCACAGATGTCTTTCACTGAGACAGCTTACCATTTGTTCAAGGAAGCAGTTTGCAGCTCTTAAAATTCACTTCTGCCAAGAGCAGCTGTCTCAGTCCTCTCCATGTGCTGTGGTGAGGAAGGCAGGTGTGTGTATTGCTGTCATCCACTGCACACATACATGTAGCATGAACATGCATTCTCTTTAACTTATCTACCTATACCCTCTTTAGACAGAAGGAAAGCAGAACAATCACTTTTTCCTGCCCAGCTATTTCTTGGCATACTTTTACCACTTTGCTCAGGGTGCTTCTTACCATAAGCATGAGTTGTGTGTCAAACAAGGGCCATCTAAGCCAACACATTTTCTCTGACACTTGCCACAAACTGCTGTCTGGGATGGAGTAGAAAAAGGGACATATATACGACTCTCCTCTCTAAACTCTTGCCAGACTCCTGCACTTCTTAGTATGAGTGCTGAGTTTTTAGGAAACCTCAATCAATTTTGATTCTGTGAACTTACCTGTCTTCCCTCAACCCACTCCACACTGGCATTGATGTGATTTTTCCTGGTCACTTGAGCTAGGAAGTGTCTAAAGGTCATAAAGCCTATCTTGTTTCATATTTCTGTCTGCAGAGCAGCTGTTTCCTCTTCAGTGAACCAATGCAAGGAGACTGGTATCCCTCTCTCTGGTCTTTCCTGACTCATATGACATTCCCAAGGTATTTCATCCTTTGGATTCCATGGGGAATGGAGGTGGAAGAAAAGTTCAGGAACTCACCATCAAGTTTAGTAGAATTTAATAACAAACTCAAAAATGAAATCAGATCTGTTCTACGTGTCAGAATTGTAATTATTGTCATTTTATGGTCAATGGAAAATACTTTTTCTGATATTTGGCTGAATATTTTGCTGTTTCCGTTTAGTCAGGTTGTCTGTCCTTAAGAATGGCTTATGAAGTTCAGACATAGCAATCTTATTTCATCCAGGCAAGTGGAAACTCTCTGGATTTGGCCAAACATCTGAATTCTTAGATTCCACATGCAAAACTTTGCATAAGAACTGATAACCTAAACAGTTCAGCTAAAGTGCAGTCAAAACTGGAAGAAGGCTTGAATGAGTATCTCTAAAGTTCTTAGTTTTTACTGGATGTTTGTTAACAAGACAAAGTTTCCTAACCAAAGGAGAATGAAGGATATCACTTACAGCTCATCAGTTTATACTGATCTCTTATCACTGTATTTATTATCCACCCTTGCAGAGTTCATTCATTAATTTAGTAGAGAACAGAGCCAGAGGCACTGTGTTCTGTTAAAGCTGTGAGTGCTAAAATGTCACTCATCCATAAAAAGAAAACCACTGAATGTTTTTGCATGTTCACCAGTTTGCTGCAGTCTTACATTACTTGTGAAATGTAAGTGATGGCATTTCTGGGACAATCCTGCATGCAAGAAACTCAGCGTTTCCATCTTCTCGAAGAAGCACATCCACTGGTGACATTAACAGTGATGCATAAACCAGCAATGATAAATTAGACATTACATTTCCCAGCCTAACTCTGAGTGATTATGCTTTGAGAGACACCTCAATTTCTTCAGTTGTTTCTATAGCATCTTTGTGTTTGTGTATACAGTCTGGGTGTGTGTGTGTAGCTCCAAATCAAAGCTGATGAAGGTGGGAGGAATATAGAAAGATGGAAGAGTAGTGTTTACAGGGAAAGAGCTGAAAAAAGGAGATTTTTACTTATCTGGACAGGTGGATTGCTGTGGAAGGCAATATTTGATGGAAGACCCATGCAAATGTCAGGCAGGAAAGCAATACATTCTGACAGCTATCAGAGATCAAGCAGAAAGATGCCTCTGAAAAGTAAAGTGAAGATCTACAGCAGCAAACATCTTCGGTGTTTCCTGTGGAGTGGAGATGTGGCAGGTAAGACAGAGTAGAAATTGGATGATTTGGTACAACATGTCTAAAATCTGTTTGGACCTGCAAAGCAGGGAGGGAAATTGTTAAGCAGATTTTTTTGCAGATCTACCAACCGTGTATTTGAGACAGACATTGTACAGAGGAGGGAAAAAAAAAAGGATACAATTTCTAGTGAATTTATTGCTTTTCTATATTACTCAAAGCTTGAATAAGCAAGTTGTCAACTGTAGCTCACAGGGACAGTGAAGAAAAATGGAAGACAAGGCTATGACAGGTTGGGGTGTTGGAACTGAATACAGAGAGGGAGAACATCTGTGAGCTGAATTTGAACAGAGTCCAGGCAACTGAGATGCCAACGTCACCTCCCAGTCTCTCTGCACAAAGGAACTTACATGGTCAAAAATCATCTGGTCACACAGAAAGGTGCCCTATTACTGCAGAATGGTTTGAAGAACAGTGTTATGACCTCTCTACTTGGGAAGACTGATACAGATATAGCAGCTCAAGTAACCACTGTTCTTACTGCTGCAGTCATTCTTGTATCAAAAATAAATCAAGATTCGTGCCTATCTTTCTGGATAACAGTTTATATTCCAGTGGGAAGGCGTCTGTAAATTACTCATGCTTCAAAGACCTTACCCCCTTGTTTAGCCCATTCTCCTGGGTAAACAACAGATGATATAATGCAGTCCCTGCAGCTTACAAAGGATCAGAGTCTGCTTTCCCAATTGTAGGAAGAGGGCAGTGTTTCTTTCAGTTTTAAGCTTGCCTTTTCAAGGAGGAAAGGGCAGTATGAGTGAAATATCTAAGATGTTAATTTGGAGGAAGACTTTTATCCCACGTACAGATAATTCATAAGCATGAATTCTCAGTCTTGCTCACACAGGGAGATATCAGAACCTCAGATTTAAGGGAGGAAGCATGTATCTAGCTTAGGTGTGTTTCCTGGCACATAATTTTTATATCTACATAAATTTCTGTCTGCTTTGTGGGTAACTATTTGCATCTACCCAACTGATTAACCCTTGGAAAACTCTTATGTACAAGTGAAGGCAAGAGGATAATTATTTAGAACAGCAATTTGCATCAATTCTCTTCAGCTTAGCCATGAATGGGTTTGTGTAGACACTAAGACATAGGTTAGACTATATTACTAGATTATGTGAGATTTAAGTTACTCAGGGATGTAGTATCAAAGCATATGAGTATTTGAAAAAGTGATTCTAAGTATAGATGTTGCATCTCAGTTCCCATCACTAGTCATCCAGGCTATTTGGTAATATGAATCTCGAAGTCTGAATATTCAGGTTTTTTCCTTTTACTCTTGAACTTCTTGTCTTTTGAAAACCAGTGTTAAGCAGAGGTTGCTGGGTAGTTTTTTTTTTTTGTCAGATGAGCTACCATGTTATTTATACCACTTTATCCCCCCTGCCCTTCTAAATCATCCCTGACTTAAAGATCACTGTTAAATAGTGTATTTTTATAACATAAACAGGAATGATTGTTATCTGGCTGAGTGGAACTGAAATAAAATCCCACAGTTTGTGATAATAGCTTCATATTGTGTCCTGAGGGCTGGTCAGCCACTGCAGCTCTATTGATTTCAAGATATTGCATACAAGTTCTTAAGATGTGTTATTAAAGAGGATTTTCTCCTATTATTTGCTATAAGTAGACTGTGAGACACCCCACAAAATGCCACAGTAGAAGGACAGTTGAGGAGGCAGGTGAACATGACAAGAGTCTGCCTCCTACTGGTGGTGCTCACCTTATTCTAACAGAGCCAGGTTTGTGTGAAGCACAGCCCCAGCAGCTCCCAGCTGAACCTCTCAATTTTGTTGCATGCCAAGTTCATACTCCTTTGACTCTTTCTTAAGATTTTTTAATCCTGCAATTTAAGGGAAATGAATTTCAGCCACTGGCTTCTGCATTGCCTTCTAATAGCTGTAAAATCACCCAGGTTCTTTGGAAATTACTCAAGAAGCATGAATTAGAACAGACCTTTGGAAAATATTGTTATAAGTTCCAGATGCTCTTAGGAGTGTTTCCAACGGCCTTCAGTGATAAAGCCTGGAAGCTTTCCAAAACTGGTAAATGCATCTAATTCCCTCCAGGTCCAATAGCTGCTACAACCTCCCTTTGAGCCTTGAACCATGAGCACATTGTACTTTTGTTGGGTAACTCAGACTCTCCTTTAGCAGATGATCAGAATGTAATCACGTTAGCAGTGAATTTTACATTAGAGCAATCCCAAAAATACTACCAATCACTTTAAGTTTATGAACCACATCTCTCAGAAATGAACCTGAGTAACAGGAATTGTGTGAGAGTCAGATAATCCTTCGAGCTGCAGAGAGCTGTTCTAGCAATTGTTTTAAGCTGTTATTGTGGCATGAAAGCACTGCTTTAGCTGTCCAACAGTAATAAATGGGGCTTTTTCTTACACAGCATTTCTTTTTCTGGCCATCACTTGATCAACTGTGTATTTTAATCTGATGCCATAATGGTTTACCTCAGTTTTTCTATTACTGCTTTTCAGCCCAGAGGCATTTTATTTCATTTACTTATATTCCCTATTACTTCCCTATTATGCATTTCCCATTATGATGATCACTATTGTTTTGAATGGTTCTTGATCTGAAAGATACTGCAATTATTTTATCCATGTGAATTTCAGCCTTGATGGGGTGCAGAGCAGGATTGCTGTTTTGTACAATAGGAGGCTTTATATGTTAAATCCTTTCCTCTGACCTGTGCCATAGAGCATTCAAGCCTAATAATGTAAAATATTTGGCTGTGAGCCCACAGCTGACTGGATTGTAAGAACTAACCAAGTCCACCTGCCCAGTCAAGGCGTAGCTGGGGGCAGTAATATCAACTCTGACAGATAAATCTAATTGGACTATGTGTTGGGAAAACCAGAAGCAAATATCTATTCAGCTTCAGAGCTCAGCAGAGCTGTAGCTGCCATTCTGAGTCTTTTTTCACTGGGTGGGACAACCCATGCAGATGCAGGTTTCTGTATGTACAAGTCCAAAACTGTAGAGGCTTCAACAATCATCTGGGGGATCAAATTTGGTTTGCAAGTGCACCTAGACCTTCCATCTCTCTGCCTGGTCCTGGCTGGCATTCTTTCTTTCTATTTGCAGAGATACCAGAACATTTTATGAAAGGGTCCTAAAACTACTCATTTTCTAAGTCTAGAAAAGATGAAGACAACTGAAGACAAATCTCTTATTGTAACATTTTAGGGATTTTTACTTTCATCTGCTTCCAATAACTCATTGCTGCATGGATTATTAGGCTTTGAAGCTGTGTACTCTGCTTGGGATTTAGGTTTTAAATATGGACAGGCTTCAAAATGGAGTGTTAGACTGCACCAACAATGTTTTTCATCACACAAACTCTAAATTTTGTGTGTAAAACTCTATTTTCTTGCAATTTTTCTTTAGTGTTTGTGGTGACTGTAATGTCACCATCTGTTCAAGAAGAAACAGCTCAGATGTGTCAGAGTGATTAAAGCCCTGTAATGTTCAAGAATTTCATATTATGATAAATCTATTTGTTTTCATTTAATATATGTCTATACTGGTTATTGTTTGTAGTCAAAATGCCCAGCTGTAAGAGTCATATGTGAAAAACTCAAGACTAACTGGATACTTGGGGTGAAATCTTCCAGGGAAGTTGAAAGCAGGATTTTTTTCTGGACTTCAGTTTGCAATGTTTCTGAAATTAGGTCTAAAAATTACCTGCTTATTTTGGGCCGCTTTAATAAAAACCTTTAATTCAGAACAGACATTTCCTCTGCTGATAAACTTGTGTTCAATCTACTCCTGCATTTCAGCTGCAGCAATCATGAACCTTGATGCTTTAGTAGGAGTAATGCTTCTATTTTATCTTCGCATGAGACAGTCTGTCAGAGACAGGATTGTACCAGGTTTAAGGTCTTACACCTTGGCACACGCAGTTTTCAAGTCTGAGTTTTGTGACTAACAATTAATTGTGCATACTTGTTTTATCCAGTGACTTTTGGGTCAGTGACCCCTTTGAAAAATTAATCATACGATTTTTTTTCCTGCAATAATTGTTTCTATTCTTAAAATATTTATAATGGAAATTATTTGAAGAGGTCCCTTTATGTAAGGGGATATTTGCCAAACTGCATGGGAAGCAGTGATTATGAGATCTATTTGTAAGTTACTTGTTTCTGTAAAAGAATCCAATGGGATTTATGTCCCCTTTGGAAAGCAAACTGGAACCTACAAGGGGAACCAAATCTGACAGTATTTTGGCAGGATGTACTGATGACTGATGCCTGACTGTTGATGACAGCCAGTCAGAGGGTTAGTGCTCAGATTATTCCAAGACTCTTCCTCAGAAGTGTTTTCTTACCTTGTCCTCTGAATCTGGCCATTATTTGATAGAAGACCCTCCACAGGAAAAGCTTTTCTCGTAAATACTGGCATAACCAAATGGAAATGGAAAAGATACAAGAATAGAAACAGGCTCTCATGTCTAATGAAGATAAGCAGATTATTTACTGGCAAGCACCTCACTAGAGCGATCATATGTTGTCATTGTCCTTCAATAAACAGTTGGAATTTAAGGCTTAAATTCAAGAAAGGTTTAACAAAAACACTGGATAGTGTGAAGACTTGACTAAATGAGCTAGGTAATAAATCTGCTTAATTTCATTCTAACATAAACCAGACATCAACTTCATAAATGCAAGGAAATGCAGTAATTTTCCCTCAGGCAACCAGGCCAATTTGTGGGAGTGCTGTGTGGGAAAGGAATGGATGTACCTTGATAGCAAGTACACGGTGTTGAAATAGTTCCCCTGGTTGTTTATACAGCAGATTCAGCAGCTACTCTGTGTAAGAAACCTGACATGTAGTTCAGGATCAGACATTATTAGAAGAAACAGCTATGTTTTAGAACAATCTGTCTCACTTTGGAGAAGAATTAGCGCAAAAGAAATGATCATTTTTTTCTAGCTGGACGAGAGGGTTGGCACATTCCTGGTGAAAGGCAACGGGTGAGATTCAAACAGCTTGTATGGTTTGGAGGTCAGGAATGCTCCTGGGATACTGCAGATTTTGTCAGTACAGCAACTCCTCTATTGAAACAAATAAACAAAAAAAACAACACTCAACCCACAAACACCACAGTTGCAATGTTAATAAAGTGCAAATTTGTATGAGTTGTGGTATGTAAAGTTCAAGCTGAAACATAAAGCATGCTTCAGCAGTTTACATTAAATGCAATACTTCAAATCTGGATGCTTTAGTATAGCTACAAAATGAAAGTAGGAGATGATAATCTTCAAAATCCCCAAGGCTGCTTTTTTCTTGAGCAATTTCAACCAAGACTTTAATCAGGACAGGAAAATGGGTGACAAAGCCTTTAGGCATGTATAAAACAAACCAAAAATCATAGTGACAAATCTCATGCAATGGACAGGATCAGATGATACATACAACCCTGTCAAAATCCTTTTTTACACTGAATTAAACAAGTCTCTGGGCATGTGAGCTCAAGCATGTGAAGAAGTGAGCAAATGTTTCCAGAGAAGTTTTTTCATAACCTGTTGAGTTTGTTCTTTTAGTTGGCTTTAGCATGAGATGCCTAAAGCTGTCTCGAGTACAAAGTAACAGGTGCTTAAAAACTACAGAGTAGTTATAGAGAAGGCAAGATCTGAGGTCAGATCTCTACATTTTAAAATAGTTTCGTCTCCTGTCGTGCTGTCAGTCATATCTCTATTAGTGGTTGGTACCTAAAGCTGGAAGGACTGCATCAAGAGTATAATGGTGTAAACCAATTGTTCCCTGATGTATAAAGGGGGAAAATAATGTTTGACCCCTGTGAGCTGACTGGCGTATGTCTGGAAGTAGGAGATTTAATTAAACAGATGGTAGCATACATTACTGCTTTAGAAATGTGATTAATCATTATAAATGTTCTAGGTCCTTTAAAAGAATGACTAGAGCATCTGGCTACAGTGTACACCCACCTGACAGGAATCCATCTCCATAATATAGAT
The DNA here is from genome assembly GCA_013397135.1 of Pachyramphus minor. Lineage (NCBI taxonomy): Eukaryota > Metazoa > Chordata > Aves > Passeriformes > Tyrannidae > Pachyramphus > Pachyramphus minor. The sequence goes on along the minus strand of VYXB01004233.1, from coordinate 1,509,135 downwards.
GATACTTGTGTTTATGTTAATTATTCTGAATCTTTATGCTTCAGTTGAATGGACAAGTTCTGGCACATTCTTTTAAATAAGGCAGACTCATTCTGAAGTTAGACTGCATTTAGATTCTTTCTGCTGGTAAATTTTAGCATCAACAAAAAATATGTAGCAAAAAAAATCCAACCCTAACCCACCAGTTTTCAAGAAACCTAGACATGAAATTTGATGTAGAGTTTTAGACTAGGAAAAGGCAAACTGCCTTTGGCTGTTGTGAGGATGATTTTCTTCACTGAATCATTAGGTCAGTCAGGAGCCACAGCATGCAAATCCCAGGCAAGTGCATTAACATTATTCCTGACGTGTTCTAGGTGACAGTGATCACCAGCTCTTTTCAAAACAGCACTCGTGTTACACATACTGGTGATCCAAATTTATCAGCAGTCAATGAACAGAAGAGCTGCCTGGCTGAAGTTCTCTGCCTGTCACGTATGTCATCCTAACACTCCTTACCACAGACCAGGTGTTGGAGGAGTATTCCTTACTCAGGAGCTTGACAAGTCCCCAACAACTTGCCTGTTCTTCTGAGGAGGAAGCATCAGCTCAGGAGGAGCTTGCTAGTGCTGGTCAGCTCCTTCTGGTGGGTACCTCTGGTTATGAGCTCCGTGATTTATTTGCTTCAAATAGATATTATATTTTTTAGTCTTCTATATTTATCCACGTTCTGTCATTTAGTTCCATCTGCTGTACATGGGAAATGGAGTCTTTATTTTAGAATCCAAACTGCCGTCAGCTTGAGGCTTTCAGAGACTGACAGTGCTTAGGGCTGGACAGGACCCTTGTTTTCAGTCTGTTCTCTGAAGTGCACTCTATGATTCTATGAATTTATGCCCTTTAACTTAATTCATTTGTGTTCTCTAATTACATATTGCTGCTGGCTGATATCCAAGTTATACAAAAATCATGCAGGAGATGTTTGGTGCCTTGCAGGATGGGGAGGTGTCCATGCAGCTCTCTGAGATTCTTCTTGGGAACATTTAAATCATGCTCAGAGAAGTAAGAGATGAGACAAACCTGAGCCTGAATGGCAGCCATCAGGACAGAGCCAGGGTTGAAAAACAAGTACTGTAGACTTAACTAATAACCCACCTATATAGGTGTATCTACATGTTTTCATTTGCCAAAGTCACATTAAGAGCCAGAGGTACTCAAAGCAGACAGCTTGCTCTGTTTCTCTTGCTCAGCAGATCAATGAATTAATACTCTCTATCATTTTCATATGACTCTGAAAGGTTTACAGAAATAATCTTGCTGTAGAGGATCACCTTCCAGTTTCTGTGCATTTATAAATGCCATCTGTTCATATCTGAGAGCTGGGTGTTATGGTAACCTGAGTTTTTAAACTTGAGCTAATTGCAGAGTCCATTCCCATACTCAGGGAGCACATATGCATGTGGGTGAATAATGCTGGCACAAGGATGGGGACAGGGAAAATCCAGAACATGGGAAGCCTTTGAATGATCTCTCTTGCCACAGTGGTCTGGTTGGAAGCGAGGAGGTCATCTCCTCCAAAAGCCCAGGAAGCAAGGAATGTTACTTGTAGTACTGCCACATGCCCAGGGGCCAGGTAAAAATGACTCTGCTTTTTTTGACCTTGTAAATTGAACTTTGGGGAGAAGATGAGGGCAGGGTGAAGCCTCTATGTTGCAATTTTATTTTTCATATAAACTTTGAGATACCTTGTGTGTGATTGAATGTGGAAGTGCCCACAGTTCATTCCATCTGTACAAAGAAAAGCTCTTGATTGCTTTGGCATGAATCACTGTGGAGTGAATTTGAATCACCCTGCACAGAATTCCATGTGCATTTACCGAACTTATAAGGTTATTCTTCATAGAAAGTAGTTTGGCAAATGTACATAGAATTTTCCCAAATGCCTTGTGCTTTTAAAAGTGGCTTTCAGCATGTGGCCGTGTAGATCTAATAGGAGTTCATAAAACAATTTCCAAAAGTTGGACAGGTACACAACCTCATTCCCCAAAGTGGACTCTGGTATTAGCTGTATCCTGCTGCTGTTTTCCTGCTTTGTGTGTCCATTAATTATGGATCAATTATTCAATTCTTTAGGAACTCAGGTGATGCCTGGGCTACTGACTTGTGAAATTAAAGCAATGCCACAGTGAACAGGAAAGAACATGCATTTACTTCAGAACCATCCTCCTTCTATACTGATATTCCTGGGAAAAAAGCATTTTTCTTCAATCAATAGTTAAGCCAGTTCGTGTGATTGTCCTTTTCCCCATGCTGCTTCCAACTCTTCTAGCATATCATTTATCAAGACCTTCTTTCTGAGTAACAATCTTTCCACATTTTTTTAATGGCACAATCAAAATCCGAAAGCCAAATATTTGTTATCACCATAGGCACAATTCACTCTGCTCTGTGTTTCCTAAACAAAGCACAGCACAATTATCAAAAGAACAACTTCTTTACAAAGTGAATCTTGTACTTCAGTCAAATTTAGCCACTGAGGATCAGCTCAACAAATAAAGTGTTAATTTTCTATTTGACATGCTGGAAAAAGTGTCAATCCAAACCAAGAGCAGTGGCTTCTCACCTGCTGGAACCAGGAGGAGCAGCACCCTCCAACACATTGTTCATTTTGCAGTCACTCTCCTGCTTATGATCTCGCTTCAATTCCTCTAATGTGTATCTGGTGAGATCAGTTCCTCTTTACCTTTGGGGAGTGAAATTTCTGGTGACAATTCTTGTGTTAGTAAGAATTGTTTGCTTTTGAAAAATGCTCTCTAGTGTAAGAACAGGAATAAATTTGAAAGCAAATATTTACACAAAATCAAACTCCACTAACAAATGAAGATAATGGGCTGTTTTTCATTGCCTTACCCTTTGTTTAGACATTTACATCAATCAAGTTAATCAATTAAGCAAATTACAGGAAAAAATCTAACACTTTATAGCTTTTTTGCATAGGGAAGAAAGAGAAATTAAGCTGATATTGTTTTCAAATATCTGTCCTTCTGCTAAAGTGCCAGGTCTTTACAGAGTGCTATATTCACTGCACAGCCTCCCTGCTAATAACTGCTGTATTGTAAGTTATGTTTAATAATGCAGCATGAAGTCATGTCTGTGTACATAGGGAGGGATGTCTGTGCTGCTGAGAAACAACCTGCTGGTGTCAGAATTCTTTAAAACCTCAGGACAAAGGGGTATAAACCAGTTTGTGCCAAGGTTTCCTCCAGTGCCGTTACAAAATGCTGCTTCTGTGGTATGTAACAAAGGGTTGTTCACACCATCCACCTGAGGCTGCCTTGGACATCTCAGCAAAAGTTTACTTAGAGCACCCAAATTTGGGACCCAACCTTCTTCTATGGTTAGGGAAAAAAATAATTAAGGGCTTCTAGTTCATTCCTGACACCAAAGTTAGACATGGGATGCTGTGCAGATTAAAAAAACTCTTTACTCTCTGAATCTTCCAGTTGCAAACATTTCATGTTTGGCTCTTGCTAAATCTTTCAGCTTATCTTAGTGCTCAGTCTCAGAAGTATAATTTAAATTTGTGACCCAAAAGGCCAGGCTTTAAAAAAAAGTTGATTTTCTTGTTTTTTTACTTGGAATTCCAACTTGAGTAAAGCAGCGCTGTGGCCTGAAAGATATGTTTGTGATTCAAGCTTGTGTAGGAATAAAAATGATTTCTGGACTTCTCAGCTTCGGTTTGGTTTGGTTTGATTTCCAGAGAGGTGATCATGACCTGTGATGGAAAGATTGTCTTCTCTCATGTGGCCTGTGAAGGTGTGCAGTATATAAAATGAAAGCTCAAAGTGTTTCTTTTTTACGTTTCTTTTTTGGGGGTTGCATTTTAAATGGCAAGACAACTTCAGGGTAGTTACATGGCAATGTTTTTTGGATTGTGTAAGCAGGCTGCAGTACTGTGCTGTTTTGGCTGGGCTTGTACAAATGATACCTTCAGAAGTTCTCCCTGAGTGGGAAGCAACAGTGTGCCCTAGGAATTCAGAGCAACTTTTTGATTGCATGATTGACATAGAGTCACAATATAGAGATTTTTTTTTTTAATTGAAATCTTTAACCTGTGAAAAAACTGGGCTGAAAGTTAATTTGTCAATTTAGAAATGAAAGGGTAAAGCTTCCCTTAGTTTATTTTGAAAGCTTCAGCCTACAGATATTTGCCAGTTTCTTCCAAAAAATACTGCTCAGGTATAATAGCTGCCAAAGGATGGTGAGATGGTGCTCTGCTCTGCTGGTTACTTATCCATTGACAAACTGCCTGCTTTTGCCACGAGATTTATATGGCCATTTAAAGAAAGAAAATTCAGGACCTTAGACTAGACAAGAGCAGCATAATGTGCTATTTCTCTATCTAATGAAAATGTCAGCTTCTGTGGTCACTCTCCCTTCTGCCCAAGAAATTCTGTGCCTTTGAAAGGCAGATGTGTTTTACACAGGACAAATCTAATTAAAAGGACTCTCTCCTTTCCCTCCTAATGGAATATTTTTTTTGGGTCTTATATTATCTGTCTTTACAAGGTTCAACCCCACTGTCAAGACCAGACTCATCCATCCTCATTGATGGAGGGACTAAGTGTCCATGTGTGGAGGTCCCTAGAGACAAACAGGTCTGGAGGGGATCTGAGCTCTGATCACTCCTATGGTCTGTCTGGAAGGAGCACCAATAAACTCAAGACCAGTCCCCTTCAGGTTTCAGATTCATATCTTCCTGAGGTGAATACAGACATCTTCAACTTACCTGTGCCATCCTATGGATGAGTTTGCCCAAATCTGCTCCCAAACTGGAATTCATCTTGCAGCACAGACACAACAGGATCCCCTATGGAAGTTGGTTGTGCAGGAACCAGGGACTGCAAGCTAAGAAAACGTGCATCTCTGGACCTCAGTTCAGCAGACCTTTTAATGGGGCCAATCACACCACCTTTAAAGAGCACCTTGAGCAATTTAGATAAGCTATTTAGTAAGCAGCACTATTAATAGACCCTCTGACAGCCAAACAGGGATAACATTTCTCACAGCTCTAAATTAGAGTTTTCCCTTTCTCACGAGGAGTTGGAATAGTGCTAGCAACCATCACAAACACATTTCCTGATTGCTTTTTCCTTTCTGTCTAACTTCAGAATGCATCACTTCAGGGACTGTGTATCACTTACTGAATTGCTCCTGTTTGCTCCCCCTGCTGCTGCCTGCTCTGTCAGCAGTCTGCGATCCAGCCGGTGACATTTTTCACTCCTTCCCTCAGAGGCACCCGGTGCTGAGTCCTGCCCAGATGCTCCTGCACGCCTTCCTGTGAAGTCTAATGATAGAGCTGTTCAGCTGAGTGATGCTCATAGCAAGAGGGGCAGGACTTGAGGAAGAAAATCAGACAAAAAGCAGACTTGCCTCAGTTCTTGAAGACAGTTGGGGAAGAACTTGATTTCTATTTAAAGGGCACTTCTGCTTTGCCAGTTCTGAAGTGCAATGTGTGGAAAGGAGAGATGATTATGCCACACAATAGACTGCATATAGACACAAAAGAAGGGTGAAATTAAAACAGATTTCTTCGTAGAAGGCATGATGTAATGATTTCTGTCATGCTTACAGCCATAAAAGAGAATAACAACTCATGACATACCCAAACTAAGAAAATAGTTGAGGCTGTAGGTAGTACATAAGTAATAAAACCAAAGCCAATCAAAAGGCCAAGAGGCTGAGTGCATTTTCTACTTTATTTATTAATTTTGATCTACACCAGAATAGATCAGACTAGAAATAACCATCCACCTGCTCTGAGCACCCTGCCAATTATTTCAAACTACAGACCCAAAATGCAATATGAACAGCTCCCTGCTTCTAACAAAGCACAATACCCACTCAGATATTCCTACTCCTCCTTTTCCACCAGCACTTTAATTCATTTCTCTTTCTCCCAATGCCAAGTCAAGTAGATGAATATTGCAAGCACTGCTGGTTGATGCAATAGCAAAGAATCCTTTTCTTTGCCTCATTTTTCAATGAAAACTAGGGAATGTTGCCTAAAGTGCAATGAAAACAGGTTGCAGTGTCTGTTTTTAGAAGCAGGCTTGTAAATTATTAGGCTTTTATTCCTTGTTCTGACTTTTCTTGAGAGACTGCTTTTTCTCTGCTTTTCTGTGCTTACCTACTCTGTAATATTTCGACCTAAGAACTCCCTCTCTGCTCTCTTCTACTTTTTAACTCACTAAAGCTTGAGAGGATGAGTAACAATATTGCTTTTAGCAGGAGAAAGGTATCTGAAAATCTTCCAGTGTTCTAGCTATTTAACCACCACATCTTTCTCTCTTTTATTCTCAATATTCTCAGTAAATCATGCATTTTCCTGAAAGAACACCTTAATAGTTAAGATTCTTAACAATTAATTTAACAGGTGTTGCTATTATTTATATATAAACCAAGCAAACTGTTTTTCCCAGACACATAAGAGTGATTCTGTGTTACAACAATAGTTGTGAAGGCATAGGTGAAAACTTAGCACCCTGGAAATCAATGGCAGAGCTTCTTAGAGTGCCAGTACCTAGATTTTCAAACAACTTAAGTGCCTGAATCCCATTGAAAAGCTCAAATCAGTCACAGGCAATGTCATCATAATATCCAGATGGTTTGGGTGAGGTCTGTAAATCAGTTTACAGTCTGCAGAGTAATCCCATGGCAGTGAGAGGAGAATTTACCAAAGGACTGCTGAAAGAATTTAAGAGATTCAGATACCCATATCCATGATTTCTCCTTCCACTCCTGCTACAAATATTATCCATTCATGCCTCATCTGACTTCCCACAACTGGGTGTGAGGCTGCAGACACACATTCTGTTCTGGAGTATCTGTGCTGCTTGAAGAGGTTCTGCCCCCAGCCCAAACCCATCTCCCTCTTGCTCTCTCTCTAGTTGTCAAAAGCCACCTGATATCCTCCAACTCTTCCAGCTGTCTGTCCAAATCTCACTGATTTTACCAAGAGCCATTAAAGGCTGGGCCACAAAGCAGGAAATAAGAAGCTCTTTCCCTGAAAGGGAAAAACATTGTTTTTTTTTTTCTTTTCTAATCAAGGAAAATAAGTGGAAAAGATGACATCTATTTTTTGCAGCCCAAAGTCCAGGACAAAAGGTGGATTTCTCATTGGCTTCACCTTGTTGTTTCCTTCGTATTTTATAGAACAGGAAAACCAGCATGGTAAATGTGGATTGCATTTCAGATTTGCTCTGATTTATGCTGCAGGGAAACCCGTCCCTTCTCCAGGGGATGCACAGGATCCCCAGGGACAAGAGGCTCTCTCTACCTTTCCCTCTCTCCCCTACTCCAGCATGGAATCCTTAAGTTTTGGTACAATATATGTCATACAAGCTCTGAGCTGAAACTCAATGTATATATTTTTTTTACTGTTTCATTTCAGGAGATGTGCTTGCCTGGTACATAAATAAATCCGAAGGTGACTGCACCAGATGAAATATTAATAAAAACTCCTCCTTCCCACTTCTACCATATCTTTGGTGATTCTTTGTATCCAGGCAAACCAGGTAAGTGACTTTCTGAGCTGCAGCAGATGCTCCCTCTTCCCTTATGATCCCTCAGAAGCCCCTGCTGCAACTCCTGAGCCCTGGCTGGCTGCTCCCAGTGTTTCTGATCCCTGTGTGTGCTGCAGGCTCCTGGTGCCCTGCTGTACACAGCTCCTTCCTGCTCAGCACATGCTGTACTCCCTGAAACCTCTTTCTGGTCAGGTTTGGTTACTCTCTAGATCAGGAACAATGTTCCCCTTCCCAAAACATTCACCTGATAATGACCTTTCAAAGGATTTTGCTGCAGAGACTGTGAATAAACAGATGCTATCACAGGGAAACTGAAAGTCTTTGCTTAATCAAAGGGTGTTGTACAGCCTAGTTAATATTAACAAAATTGACTTTTAAGCATAATTCTCAGAGAGCTTTGACAGACAACTTGCCTTCTCTGTTTTATAAAAAGGCTGAAAAGTGCTTCAGCATTTCTAGGCTGTTCCCTTCTCTTGTTTGAGCAGCAGCAAACAGTTTTGTGTTGCTCCTAAGTGCCTTTGTTTGGATGCAAAAGCATATTTGAAATAGCATCAAGACCTCCTTTAAATTTCCTGTCCAATAAAAGGGGGGAAAAAAAGGTATGGATGTGGTTTCTAAAATTCCATATTTGGAGCCCTTTAAGTTTTGCAATCCCATGTTCTTGAGATGCCTTACAGATATATTGTCAGGCTTAGAACCGAGTAAAGGTGAACTTTATTAAATAAATTCATTATAATGGTATTTCATAGGTTTGGGCTTGCGATTAATGGATTGTAAATTTATACTTTAAGACTAGAAGAACATGATCATATAAATTGTCTTATTGAAGTTAACAGGGCTGTTCTTTGAAGAAAAATGCCACTCAGCAGAACACTTAAATGTATGCATAGCTCTAAGCATATGTTTAAGTTCAAATGAAGTCAATCTTTTGGTTTTGAGAGGGCTTGACTGTGCTTTTTGCTTTAAAACATTTTTATTAATATATAGGGTGGCTGCTGCAGTAGCCTTGGGGTGTCATAAATGTTTTAAAAACAATAGTCTTTCTAAGCACTCATGAACATTAGGTAAGAGAACTACTATTAGTTGGCAGCAAGCTTAAGGCCTTAAAAACTCTGTCATCTGATATGTTTATTAAACATTCATATGTATTTTAGAGCTGCAAAGAAGAGCATTTAACTGCATCTCAGTTGCTGAAGTACTACTGCCATGTGTTGTAAATAAAAAGTTGCCAGAGTTCAGTTCAAGAATGGTGGTAAGGGAAGGATTTGCTATTTCTATTATTTCTGCCTACATATTCAGAAAAAAACACAACCCCTATTGTGGATTTGCTCTGAAACTCATTTTCCTTGGATTGTTTTGGAACATCCTTTCCCTGATAGACTAATAGTACCTTATGAAGGGATGGGAAAGAGCTCTCTGTGGTCACACTTCTCTGTGGTGGGCACAACACAGCACGATGAAGGAGTATTGCTGACCCAGCAGCCACTTCAATGCATCTCCCTTACATCAAAAACTGCACAGTATAAGGGTAGTTTGAAGGCAGAAGTTCATTTATTATACTTCTGTAACAGAGACACCTCATGTCTTAATTACAAGAAAGTGATACAGAACTTACAGGAACATTCTACATTATTAAACAAGGGTATGGAGGTTGAATGTATTTTTTTCTCTATACACACAGGGCACTGTATATACAAAGGAAACTTTTAAAGTAAGCATTCCAAATCTAACTCTCAAGGTCCTTATCATAGGTAATCTATCAAGAAATGCAAAACAAACATCACGGTTAATCCCCTTGCTTCCTAAGTGTATCTGCGAGTTACTTGGCAGCACACAGCTCCACAGAGCATCATTTCCCTGACTGAGAGAAAATCATCCCACAGTTTTTTCTCCCCTTTAATTTCCAAATCAATTTTTACAAGAGACTCCAAGTCTTTCATATCTGCAGCCACCACTCTCTCTAAAAGTGAAGGATACTGCTACTGTCCTGTTGGTGTCCATGGTCCACTTCACACCCTAAGTTGTCCCCAAACCTACTGACTGTCCTTTAGTAGGGAGTTTCATTCACATCAAAGAACTGAATGAAAGGTTATATCAAAGGTTATAGTTCCTTTGGCCTAAGGATTCTTTTATTTAAGAATAAAGAATGAAAAACCAGCAGTGATGACAATTGATAAAATCTGACCCTTTCATATTTGAGCAAATCCTCCTGGTCATCATTTCACATGACTGAGATCAGTCATGTTTTTGCAAATGACCAGGTACATTCCTAAAACCAGGGACAGGGAAGGATTGTAATCACATAACCCAGGAGCCCCTTGTTGCCATTTCTCATCTGCAGCCTAAGCTCCGCTGTATAACACCTGGTTGCTGTTGTCTTGAAAAACAACATTCTCTTTTGCAGAAATGGCCTGATAATATGATATTTTTTCAAAGTTCTGTTCCACATAAATGCACAAAAGTAGCAGGTTCACATCACTGCTTTCTGCTGGATATGAAATGGTGCAATTCAGAAGAAATTCAATACTGCCTCTCTTTTAAAGCCATGTACAGCCCAAACCCAATTGAAAATAGCAAAAGTCCTTCTTTATCTGGCTGTGGGTATTGAGAACTAGTACAATGGGTAAATGTTGATTAAATGTCAGATATACTGCACTGGGCAGTGCTTTAATCAGTTGTTTCTATATATTCAAAAAAGAGATGCATACTTTAAATTAAAAGCTCCAGGGAAATAAAAAGAAGGCAGTAGTGCTCTTGTCAATAGGATGTAGAGAAATACCAGAAGTCCCATTCAAATGTTTTCAAGCTTTTATACAGCAAAGCTATGCAGGTCTCAGAAATACATAATATCAGAATTGCTGTTCTGTTCCAGTAAATGGCCATAAGTATGATATTTATAAAGTTTTGTGTTTGCCACTCAAGGACCCAGCATAAAACCTATTAAGTTTAGAATTAGAAATACATTCCATTCTTTTTCCAAATTCCAGTCTGTACTCTGGAAGTCAAGATGCAAACTTTCTATCACGGGCATTGAGAATAAAGAAGAAGGCTCTTTGCCAAAGTAGGCACAAACTGATGCCTCAATAGCTTCATTTTTTTACTGCATCTGCAGTAGACTAAACTTATTAAACAGCTTATAGGATGCTGGTGCAAATGAGGTGACTTCCATTCAAAATAGTTTCTGCCATAACAGCAGGATAAGGCGAATGGTGTCTGAAAAGGACCCAGGGCACAGGGTAAGGTGATGTTCTTACGTGTTCTTTTCCAACTTGAACCACAGTTTGACTTTCCCATACAGAAAATTCTCACTGGGCTGGTGTAAGGGAGCTGTGAGCAAGTCATCCTCTGAATATTCATGGGTGGTTTCACCTAGAAAAACAGAGAGTAGCTGTAGTCCACTCACAGCTGGACTGAGTGACCAGCGGACAGAGCTGGCTGGCATTAATCTTTAAAATACACTGTGATATGCAAACATTAGGCAAGTGTGACCAAGCAATATGGCATACATATGCTCACTACTGTCAAAGTTGAGAGCTGTTGTGGTCTAAATAATTTTCCAACAGAAAGATGGAGATACTTGTTTTGGAAGATCACCTCACTTAATATTTGGCATTGTGCTTCTTAACAGATTATTTGAACAGCATTTGGGAATCAATCTATTGTTTTATTTAAATTAAAATTTACAGAAATAGTGTAAAGTTGGCCTGTGAGTCTTCTGAGCATTCTTACAAATTTCTTTTGTTTTCAGTTCTTCCTTGAATTAAAAATAAACTTCCCATGAAAGGAAATTTCCTCTGACAGTTGGTATTTAGAAAAGCATTTCTCTGGCTGCAGCTTAGCGTGGATGTTAAGGAATAACAGAAACTTTTTAAATTATAGAACTAATTATCTGCACGCAGCTGATCAAACACTTTGCACTTCTAGCTGTGAGCACAGCTCACCACATCTGTTGGCCTCTCCCTGGGTAAGTCTGTGCTGCAGTTGCTGCTGTGAATGTTATGGAGTGGAGACACACCAAAGGCAGCATTAAACTAACAAGCCTTGGATTTGTTAGTGTGACAGCACAAAGTTTAGTGGTGGCTTTTTGCCTGGAGTCTCACCCAGTCACTTGCCAGGTATTGGAGTCAACAGAGAGTTTTGGGGGATGCCACAGAGCTGGGCAGCTGCAGCTGCAGTCAGCTGTAAAGGCTGATGCTGCTTGTCCTTCACAACCTCTGTCTTCTACTGTTTTTTGGTTTGTTCTGTTTATTTTTTTAAAGTTAGTTACAGAGAAAGCTCACGGGACCTACAGATTGAACTTAACGTTCTTAGAGGACAAAGGGATGACTGTAAATTGGCACAACATCAAATAGGGAAAGAGTCCAAGCAGACTTGAGGTAGTTTATCCCTTCATGAAAAAGTTGAGTATCCTTGACTTGTAGCTAAGTGAAAGAGGACATTTGTTGAGACAGGTTCAGTGCTGTTGTGAGTACATTGTATTGTACGTGTTATTTAATATTCAAAATATCATTTTCTCACTTAGATCAAGAGGACTTGTAGAGTTGCAGAACACAAGCACTATTAATGCACAATATACTTACCCTCAACTATCACACAAATGCACTGTGTGAATAGTTGTTAGACTGCAGGAATAATCTGCCAGAAAACACAGAGATTTCCACGTGCAGGACTGGGAACGCTGTCATCCATGTGCCTCGGGAAACTGTCCACTCCTATCTTGTGTATAGTCGCTTACTTGTGCTGCATGTCCAAGAGTAATCCATATTTCCATAGTCATAAGAAGGCATGTGGTGTTCTGTTCCGTGTTTATGGATAAGAACAGTGCTAGAGAAAGCTTTATGATGCTCCATATTCTCTTTGCAAGTAGAAGTGAAAAGGCAGCTGAATCCTTTTTCTTCAGCCTCCTGCCATTCTTCCCCTTTCAGGATCAGCAATTGTCAGCCCATTGTTTAAAAATCCCTTGTCCTGGTGCTGTTTGCAGTGCCTAAAGCACTTACTTTCTCTGACTAACAAAAAGCTTCTTTTTATTGTTACTTTTCCCTCCACTGAGTGAGAGAAGAAGGGCAAGCAATTTTTGATTTAACCTCCTGCTGCTGAGTTTTCAAATTTTAAAGTGTTAACAAAAAAGAATGCATGTTTTCAGTGCTAAAAGCTCTGATTATACCACAGCACAAATTTATAAAAATCAAAGGCAGGCAGAGAATAGCAAGCTAGAGATACGTGACTCTCTATCTGCTGGCCTCCTGTAATACAAATTGAACTTTCTCAAGAAAGCAGCTGTAAAGAGAAAGACTATTTTACCAAGTCTTAGACTGTATCCATTTTTGATAGATTTAGTTAACCTACAAGGGAACAACAGTATTGACATACATCACTTTGAAAAATGCCAGCAGAACGAGGTATTTTTGTTTCCTGGGTTACATGCTGAAGCCATGTCATTCGTTCTGCTTTTTTTTTCTGTCCCTGCTAACACATTCTGTTCCTGTATTTTATGATTATATGTTCACTCTCTGAACTACCCCAGAGATATCGATTACGTTTTTGGAGAGTGAACAGTATTTCAAGCAGCCTCTCACTTTTGTTCCTATTTATGTAATTGTTTGGACAAGAACTATAATTAGATGAGTAAAATTATTATCCTAAAGATCCTTTAAACCTGGGGAATAATTTTTGGTGGGAATATTTCTGGTTCTCTAGTTTTCCTCACCTGACATCACACATGAGAAAGAGTTGCTCCTAAAGAAAAAAACTAATGAGATTAGTTAAATTTGGGTGTTGCCTCAGTGGGTTTTTCCTAAGAATTAATCACTGCCTAGGCCTGTGCCTTCAGAGCCTCCATCCTGGAAGGATAATGAATATTAAGGAAGGGAACCTCTAGGTTTTTTGAGTCTTCATTAAAACTATGGATACAGTTGCCTGCTGAGGCACCTCATGATGCAGACCCAGCTCTGGGATTTAAGATTCAGATCTGTTAAGATTTGGAGCATGACCAGAAAACTAAAACAGTATGGACAACATCCCCACTGCTTTTACTCAGAGCTTGTTTGGTGAGAGGAGTTTGGGTCGGGCTTGTCAAGAATGTTTGATGTGAACAAAGGCTTTTATTTTTGTTCTGCTTTCCTTTCATTCTCTTTTCTTCTACTTCCCACATGTATAGGGCAGAATCTGTTCTTGCCATGGTGTGCTGACACCCTGTCACATTTGTGTGCACAGGGCACAAGCACTGCTGTGATTCACACTGGTGTGGCTCAGGACTCTGAGCTTGCTGCTCCCTTCCTGGGAAAGCCATCACTTGTTATTTAGGAAGGGAGTTGATGGTGTTGATAGCAGCTCGGAGCAGCTCTGCTCCCAGGCCAGTGCTGGAACACAGATGTGTGACGTGCCATATCCATAACAGATGGACATGCCATATGCCATTAAAAGTGGTTATCCAACTTTCTCTCACACTGGGGGTGAACAGCTCTTCTCTTTTTCATCAAAGCCTTAACAGGCAAAAAGCGTGTTAGCTCCTAGAGGAGGTAAGAAACTCAAAGGAGGATTTCACGGATGTCTCCCAGAGATTCTCACTGCAGAACAACTGTGACCCTTTCAGGGGTCTGTCTGCCTGACGGGTTGCTGTGCCCGTATTCCTGGCTGTGGGAGGTGTCTCCTCTAACTCATAACCCTGGGATTACTCTAATGTGCATCCAAGTCTGATCTAATTTACTTTGCCTTTCCTAAAGGAGGCCTGGAGCGTGGCTAATGTGGTCATGGAGCATCTGGAATGGCTTGGCATACATGAGAAGCAAGCTCTCATCTCCACAGAGCAAAGGCAGGGCTTACAGAAATAAACCTGGGTGTATAAGTGAACTCGAGGAAGAAGTAGTTCCAGGAGAACTTAAAAAGGAGTAGAAAGTTGCACAATGGCCTAAAAACAGCTACACAGATGCTTTATGTGCTGCTTAAGTATCTTGGCTACATGGGACACTTCCAGGCCACGCTTCAGGTTTTGAGCTGCTCCTGTGTTTTCAGCTCACACTTGGTGTCGGACTCATGAGTGGTGCTGCAGAATTGTGTGGTTAAGTGGTCTGATGGACTATTGTACAGGTCCTTTCTGATATTTGGCAGGAAAAATTGTTGCCATTCCACCAGTCACTTGTGGCCTTTGTGAGAAAGCTGAGGTGATCCAGGTTTTATCGCTTTAAGGTATGAACTGTGTCACGAAAGGGACTAACCCCATTTTGGTGAATGGCTGAAAATGTTTACAATGGTAAAAAATGGCAATTATACTGAGAAATGTAGCTTTTATAAAATAATTTGTGCTTAGAAGACAAGTCTCCTGTGAATAGCATAGAATTTTGCTGGAAATGTGCCAGAGCAAGACTGTTTCAAAGCTGATTGGTTTGACTTTCCTCTTGCTATAAATTGAGTTAATTCAGATGAATGACTGGGCTTTGGTCTGGTTGGTATTTCAGGTGGAAATGATACAAAATGGGAATGGATTGGAAAAGATTTGGGGCGAGTCTTCATGGGGAAAGTCTTCTTAGACCCAAGCCTGCTCCTGAGAGTGGTTATTTTTCTGTCCCAAGTTATTCAGAAACCGGAAATGTGGGAGGATTGATTCCAATGAATGGCTTTGATTTGGAGAGTCTACAGCATAATGTGAGACAATGACCACATTAAAACCTGCATATGGAATTGAATAATGGAACTACATGCAGATTGAATAGTGCTGAATCAATACATGAATGGAAGTGTGTGACAGGGGTTGCTATGGCATCTCCCTCATTTAATAAAGGAATAAATAAAGGAATGGAAATCTCCATAAATTGTCTCGGCAGAAATTAGAGCTGTTCCTAATGACTCTAATATATGCAGTAGCGTTTTTTAAAATTAATTATCTTCCTTCATAAGCAAGAATGGGGGTTGGGGGTGGAGGGGTGTTTGATCATCTTTAAAATGATTTTGTCTAAATTTATGCCAATTCCACTTGAACAGTCCCTGAAGCTTCACTTGGGGAGTAGGGAAATTATGAGTAGAGATCTGTATGAGTGTTTTGTTCAAATGCTTTCTACTCTGTGCTGGAAGTGTAAGAGGACAGGGATAAATACACCCCAAAATACAGTTCCTTAGAGAATATGGAACCTAAATCTGAAAGCACTTGAGCCCTTAACAGAGGAGGGGTTGTAACAGGATTTACTTGGTGCCCCTGAGCTGGAAAACCCACACTTACATTCCCGTTGTGGATGTGGAGCTGCCAGGCCACATCTTTATGCGTTTAAAACCAGGGTGTACATGGAATTAATAGAATTACACAATTTGGGTGTGGAGAGATGAAAGGGCAAGCAAGTTATATACAATGAATAATTAATCTATGAAGTTATGATCTGGTTTTACTTGTCAAACATTGATTTTCTCATTTAGCCTCACAAGGATGTGATAATATAACACACATTTGAACAGTTTAGCCTGATCTGTAATTTTCAGGGTGTGGTGTTTAATTATGTGTTGTCAATTATGTGCTGTAGTTCTTCACATTGAACAGGAAGTGCTGAACCTGCACATCACATCTTGTAGCTGTTCAGTTTTGTAATTTATTGGCAACAAATATTTTCTTAGTAAAATCTTCTATTGGTAAAATCTCAGTTATTTTAGCAAACAGTTCCAGGCAAACGAATAGCAAAAGGGCATATTATGACAAAAGGGAATATAAAGAAAACTTGGATGAAACTTCTTAAAATGTTTTTTATTTCTGTTTAAAGGTTGAGTAGTTGAGTGGAGGTTTCTCTGTGCTTGAGCATTTGTTACCCCTTCAATGTATCACACCCACCACATCTCCTACTGTTCCTGGAGAGTGTATCAACCTTTAAATGAATAATTTAAAGCTAAGTTAACTTTCTGGAGAAGGAGTCTAATGAATAGATGCAACTGATGCCCGCTAGTTATCACATTCCAGGGTACTTGATGAATAAATTATCTTTTTTCCCCTAGCATGAAACAGCCCTAATTTTTGGAAATGCATTTGCTCACAATACCCCTCAAAAAATGCATGCAAAATCAGGCATTTGTATGTGCAAAAGACCTTCACTCACTTGAGCCACAGTCAAGTTTGTACTTCAACAACAAAATGCAAAAACCAGATGACAAATGATTAATGTTTTCTTAGGAGAAGATATCATTGTTTGTTTGCAAAATCAGGCATTTTTATGTGCTTGATTTAAAGCCTACCAGTCACATGAAGGTCTCCCATGTCATGCAGGTCAAGCTGATGAAGAACATATTTTTCCCCAGATTTTTGTGAAAAAACAACTTTTTGATATTCAAAAGTAGTCACAAAAGATCATTCAAATGGCTTCATAACTCTTGCTATTTGTCTCAATTACAACACAGCAAAATAGAAAAAATATGTAAGAAAACCCTTCACCTTATAAACTGTGGGCCTGTGTAACATCCCTGTTACAAAGGGGACTCCAGTTACTTACAGTCAGTGTTTTGCTGGAGTTAATTAAAAGTATAAATAATTTGCAAAAAGAGGATGAATGGGGCTGGGAAACTTATTTGTCCACATATTGATTGCAAAGGCATTTTTTAAATTCCTCATGATCTGATAAATCCCACAGGTGGCAAAAAAATTTAGGCCAGTTCATAAGCTGAAAGCTCAGCACCATTTGAACTGAATTCAAAATTGCTGAACAGTTCTGCCTTTTTGTGGCTCTGCTCTGTAAATCAGCAAACAAAATTTGGCAGCCGAGTACTTTATTCCCAATAATAAACTAGACTTGAAAATGTACTTGCTCTCTGCTATGGATTTGCATAGATACAATTTTCTTTGGCGTGGTGTCACTTTACTACCAAACTGTATTTTGAAATTTGAGGAGAAGCTAAAGGATGCTTATTGAGTTATTAATTGCTTTTCACTTATCCATTAGGCTGCATTTTTGTCTTTTTACAACAAGATATGCAAACACCTTTTGGCCAAAATTATACAGTAGGAAAGGTTATAGCCACCCTGATTCACAAGGGGATTTTACATGTGCCCCAGGTAGGGACAAATAAACAACTGAATTCACTATAATATCACTTCACACAACTTCCTCTTGCCACTAGTTAGGCCTTAATATACTTAGAAGGTTGCTCTTCTAATTTGAACTGTGTGAGACTTTGGCTGGAGGCTACTTCTGTGTCCCAGTGATAAAAGAAGACATAAAACAACCCAGTGCCTGATCATGCTCCCTGACTGTCAGTGAATCATGTTTAATAGCATCTCCATTGCAGTTTTGGCCAATTTGCTTGCAATGGCATCCTTTTCCATGGGCTTGCTGCTCAGCAGGCCCTGAAGCAATCTATGAATAACTTCCCAACAGATGCTGTTTATGAATTGAAGCAAATGGCTTCCCTGTTTCTCTTTTTTCTCACTTCAATAATTTTCAGTTACATTACGATGAATATTTATAGTCCTATAGCAGTGCATAAAAATGGGAACAAGCAGACCTGTGCATTGTTTCATACGTGAGTGCTGTTCTAATGGCTTTTGGCTCAATGGATTTAATAATGTTGATGGACTGAAAAGAGAATGCAAATTGTAGATCAGTCACTTCCATTCACGGTGTTAGCAGGCTGGGCATTGATGGAAGACTTTATTAGGAACATGTACAGGGCATCTTATCTTCTGGAAATAATACACCCCCTAATACAAGCCTACAATACCCTTCTACTCAGCTTTGTTTCCTATGAGTAATCCCAACTAACTTCACTGTTGAATGCAGGATTTAAAGCACTGCAGCCATTTCTTAGTGGTTGTGTTGGGTTTGAGTGGCCAGATTTTGGTGTCTGCTGTGAGAAACTGCCAGAAGCTTCCCCTGTGTCTGACTCAGCCAATGCCAGTGAATCCAAGACAGCCCCACCACTGGCCAAGGCCAAGCTCATCAGTGACAGTGACAGTGCCTCTGGATAATGTATTTAGGAAGAGGGAAAAAGTATCTGTGCAACAGAAACTGCAGCTGGAGAGATGAGGGAGGATATGTGAGAGAAACAGCTCTGCAGACACCAAGGTCAGTGAAGAAGGAGGGGGAGGAGGCATCCAGCCCTGGTCAACCCACCACAGTGAGTTTATAAAGCTCTGGCTAAAATGTCATGTGATTTACTATAAAATTAATGGTTAGTGGTAGAAGTAGTCAGTGTTTCAAGTAATGAAGTTGGAAAGTGCAAAGGAGAATCTGGTTTGTTATCGGCCATCATTCTTTAACAGAACAGAGCAAAATTCTTGTTCGATCCTAAAAAGGCCAGTTTACAACATTTTATAATTCTGTAACAGTTCTTCAATGTTGTTTTGCCAAGAAAAGTGGTTAGATTTACAACTGTAGATGTTTATTGAGTTTTTTTCCAAGGGAACTGCTCTTGGTGCTGCTTCATTCATCTCCAAATGTCTGAACTACTTGTCATTTCTATTAAACAATAGAGAGGCTAAAGAAATAATGCTTTTACTATCACAGTAATTCCAAGATTAATAAACCCCTCTAACTTACTAGATACACTTGTACAAACATATTGTCTATAAATCTATGTTAGATACAAAGCATGCATATTTAAATACAGAATATGTCAAATTGTGACATTTTCCAGTGCTATATAATAAATTCATTTGTACAATAAAAATAATTGGAGATGTGAATGACCACACACATTATTCACACTGCACATCTTTAACACAGCAGTTTATTCCCCAGCACAGAAGCTGGAAGCAGGAAACAATCTGAACAATTTCTTGTAGCCTAATATGATGGCACTCATGTGGATTGCAGCTTTTAAAAATCCACTGTAAATAGGGCACACTAAATAAATATGACTGTTGTGCCTATGAAACTCAGACTGTGTGATTTCATCACTTTTGGCTTCCCATAAATGAATAAAAAGCATATACCATGTTAACTTACATTATCAATTGCTGTCTCAGAAAAGTAAACTGAGACATGCACTGTGTCCTCAGTTCTAGGCCGTTAAGTAGCAAAATAATACAATTACAGCCATAGCAACCTACACTTCCAGAAACATTTCTTTAGCAACCTGAAGGCTCTTCCAAAAGGCACGGATTGTAGAAGGTTGGCATTTCTAATGGACAGGATGATTTGACATTCGAAAATGTTCATTTGTTCCGTTGTCCATCAAACCTATAACTTGAGGAGTTGTGTTGGATTACTGAGGGGGCCGGATTCAGACACCAAGTTTAGGTCTGGCTGCCCACACTGGGTGGTGGGCCCAGACCTGGGGCTGTTCAGAGAGTTTGCATCCAGCCTTCTCCCTCCATCTCTTGACCCACTCATCTTCTTCTTTAGGCTGTGCCATCTGCTACAATTTCTTTATAAATTCATGGCACTTTTTTCCTGCTTCTTGTGCACCAGGAGAGTGCAATGTACCCGTGTCTTTCTCACGTCTTCGCTGATGTTTTTTCTGGTCTCCTCTAAGCAGTCCTGCACACAGTATAGAGTCATAAACAAGTCCTTCCCTTGAGACTAAATTTAATTAAGAAAGGTACCAAAACCACAGTAAAGGCCTAATTTGCATTTTTCTGTATCCTTTAAGAATGAAGAAAACACAGAAAATGTTGACTAGATATTCGCAAAAATGTCTTCTTCCTGTCAATCACACACAGGGCTTTTTTATTTAATTATTCCATATAATTTATCTTCACAGTTCCCTCTATAATTCATTTCCACAGCTCCTTGCTTCTTGGACAGGTTATTGATCTAATGTGTACAGAGGAGGTTTTTTTAAGTCAGTCTTTTAATAATAATTGCCTATGCACAAAATCAAGGAGCTTTTTAATGCAAGCAGTAGTGAAAATTTGATCAATGTGGGCATTACAGCATTAGGCCTTAAATTAATTGTTTCAGCTTACACTGTAGGTAACTTTGACATCACTTCAATATGTGATCTTTTCACAATTTTAACATGTAGGAAGTGTTTTCTTCATAAATCACTGTCAGCTAAGAAAGCCTAAAACAAAGTAAGTGGCCTGAATGAGTTTCCAGTGGCAGCTGAAGACTGAAGTAGATACTGGCCCTAGTTTCCAACCCCAAGGATAATGATTTAATATCTCAAAAATACCAGTGAAAAAGCTCCACCCACAGCAATGGACAGAAATGTTTGTAATGTGTTATAGTTTACTCATAAACTGCCATGGGGACATAGCAGAGATTAGTTGTGCTGAAGAAGAAGATTGAGTCTATATCTAGGAACTCTTTGCCTTGGTTCACCACACAGATTTTGTTAAGGAATATTGCCATCAGTTAAGTTTCCATTTAAAAGAAAAGGTTCTTTGTTTTTTTTTTTTAACTACCTGATTAAAATTAAAAAAGTGTAGAACTATTAGTCCCTCCTTATTAACCTCAGTTGGGAGTGGTAAATAGATGCTTTCTCAGATTAATCACAAAGGATTTGTTTTGAAAGCAACACCTGAAGTAACATCAAGACAGTGCACTGTGGGGGTCAAGTGTGAACATATTTTGGGTCACACACTGGTCAGCTTCCCACTGCTCCTCAGGGACCATTGCCGTGAATTCCTGTCAGGAGCAGGGATAATGGAGCAGCCAGTGAGCCCCAAGAGATGGAAGGGAAATGGATGAAATGGATGCTCTTTCCAGGAGGAAGAGATATGTATATAAAAGCACATATATTTCTTTGAAGTGATTTAATGGTTTACATGTTGTGAACTTGTGTAGATTTAAACAATCCTAATGCTCAGTGTTTCTAATGAGTTGTTTATTACTGTGGGCCTTCAATTTGCCACACACCGAGCAGGCTATAAATACTGATTTATATAAATTATTAATAAAATCAACATCTTTTATCACTTTCTTGCCTGACATAAACTATGATGAGCTGAAAGTCCCACAAATGCTTTTAAGTGGTTCCCACTCTGCCCTCCCAGCACACATGAAGAAAATATTTGCTTTTATAAAACTCTGAAAGTGCTTTTTCTGTGGCTGGAATAAATTTCCTCAGTGTTTCTATAGTGGATACTAATAACCAAAGTGGCTTTGTTATTACCTAACAAAAGGCTAATATGCTTTATCTATAAAAAATCGTGTCTTTTCTCTTGTCTGTTTCCTCTCATCCTTGTTTTCTGCTATAGTTAATTATTTTTCTCATAGACAAATTAAACCCCATTAGTACTAGCAAGGGAAATTCAGATTAAGGGCTCAGGGAGGCTTGGATCTTAATGTTAACATTATTGTGTGAGCAGGCATTTATCAATTTGGGATTAAAAATTAATCATCAAAAATGTTTTAGGAGCATGATTCACAGTCAAACCAAAACACCAGAATGTTTGTTTGATTCCACAGAAAAGACAGAAGTCTTTATCTTAACTCTATGGGAATTGCACTGGAAAATCAAAAGAAACGTGTCTTTAACAAAGCTAAATTTGAACCATCACATGTGATAATTCCATTTATTTTTTTCTTTTTTCTTTGCCTTTCCCAGTGGCTTAACTCAGACAAAAATAGCCAGATAACATCACCGATGTTTACACCAGCCCCTGGTTATTGTTTATCAAAATGATGTTTTAATACAAACACACAACTGCTCCTTCTGTTTTATCGTTGTCAAAATTTCATTCCAAATGTCATAAATGCAGGAGTGTGAGCAGATGTGGCATCGACAGTTTGCTTTCTCCACTGGGCTGCGTGGCAAGCTAGAGTCACATCTGCATTTTTAAAATATTCAGTTCTGTGACTTCTTCACCCAGCCTGGTGCTCCCCACTTGGCTGCTGGGGCTGGTGTGGATGGGCTGTGGCTGTGCAGAACATCCTGAGAGCTGCTGCCAGCTCAGAGCTCTGCAAACAGCATCACCTCCCATCAGTCAGCTCCTGGAACTACAGGTACCTCATTGACTTCTTGGAGAACATCGGATAAACTCACCTTTCCAGCCACAGAGGGTCCCTGAAAACTGTGACTGTGTTTATCCCAGATTTTTCCCAGTGTTTGCCATAGTCCTGCAGCATCCCTGACTGCTGCACCACTTTGGTTTCAGTCCCAGCTGTGCTCTGGTAAAACCCTTGGAAAGACTGGCTGCCAAAACCAGCAGGCTGGGAGTCTGCAGCCTCTGGGATGGCTGGAATTTCAGAGAAGGGGTATTTCTTGTCAGGTGGAGGTTTTTTCAGGGCACATTGCTGTATGGTGGAAGTTGGTCAGGAGAGTCACCTAGATCCTGGCTCTCAAGGATCCCATAATCTATGGAAATGGGCAGCCTATAATTCTGGGAACCAGGCAGAGAGAAATCCCAAGGAAGAAACTATTTTAATATAACAACAGCTGAAGCCATAAACCACTGTGAAATAAATATACTTTATAAACATAAAGTGAAAAAGTAGTCCCTCACTTATAGTTTTTATGTGATTTATGTCTTTAATTTATTTAAATCAGTGACCCATCAAATGCAGACACAAAATTAGAAATTCAGCAAAAATTTCAGCAGCCACAAGGAAATACAGAGTTTTTATTTGTTCTCCTCTTGCAGCTGCTTCTCCATGTTACATGAGTTTATCTCAAAATGAAACACGATGAGGAATCATCTTGCCAGAATATTATTGATCTGTGATTTGGGTACCAGGCTCACTACCCTGTAGACAGAGATGTGAATGAAAAAATTTACTCCCTCTCACCCTCAAATTTTTTTAGAGAGTACTTTGTTTCAGATATATAATTCTGTAAGCTTTTCATAACAGTTTTGTGGCCAAATATATGCCACTTACATTACTTCTGGGATTTTTCAGTAAAGCAGGAATGAGTCAGGATACTTGTATTAGTCAGCTGGTCATGGCTTGGGAGCTGCTGATATCCGTGCACATGGCCCAGAGGGCTCCACACATAACCAGGCTGGGCTCTGAACTGCTGAAAGGAAGGGGTTTCTCTTTTTTTTTCATTCTTTTCTTTTTTTCCCCCATTGGTTACAGTGGGATTTAGTTCAGGCTCAGTAAATTCAACAACAAGCACCGGATCTTCAGCCGGTGTAGATTTCACACATTTGCTTCAAAAGCAGATGCTGCCTTTCACAGTGGGAATTTTCCTGCTATCTTGGGTATACACAATTTGCAAGTGCTGAAGTTGGAATGTCCAGTTCTGTAACTTTGAAAAAGATACTGAGGTTTTCCCTGCATTACTGCTGTCCATATTCTGAGCACTACTTTTCTCCCGGTTTTTACTGTCTTTGTCCTTGACTAGTAAAATTATTATTTGTACAGACATTTTCCAGAAATACGTGACCAGATTATGCCCATGGCATTTGAGAAAAATCTGGTCCATGTATCAGGACAAAGCCAAAAATTCACAGAATGAGATTTTCTTTAGCCAGCTCTGCTTGATTTTCTTTTAGAACATCATGGTGTTAGTAACAATCTGGCCCTCCCCACCAAAATAATCCAACTGTCTCTCAATATTTACCAGGAAGGCTACACCAATCTATCAGTCATTAAGCATTGAAAAAGAGTGAATTTTAATGTTCTCCAAGATACTGATTTCTTTTGAAGCCTCCAAGCTACAAACAACCTGTTTGCCCCTGCAGCAGCCACTTGGTTGGGATATTGGTGGTCAGGGGGGAAGGGCTGATGGGGTAGGGTGTGAGTATGGGCACATGGCTTGAATGAAGCCCCTCTCTCTATAGTTACCTCAATAAACAGTTAGTTCACTTTTGAAGGCTTGGAATTGTACAAGTACTACCTGGAAAAGCTCTTTTATCTTCCATAGAATGGGGTTAGTTCAACTCATGACTGCATTTATTCCTTAGGAAGATATCTTTAGGATTAGACTCCTTGAAGTGCAACAAAGACAAGTTGCACTTTCTCAAGGCTATGTCATTATATGTAAGAGCTCCTTCTGGAGTTTGGCCATTTAAAATATTTTAAAAGTACTTTTTTTGTTAATAGGGTGAGCCATAAAGATGAGATAATGGCATTCAAATATTTGTTCTTGTTCCACAATGATTACCTTTTTACCTTATCTATGTCAAGGAAAAGCTCCTACGTTCATAATGCAAATTTTCCACAAGTGGTTCTTTAGAGCTGTGCCCAGCTCTGCACGAAGACAGCGGCTTCCTGAAGGGCCATCAAACTCTGCCCTGTGACATTCTGTGATGGCCACAGAAACTTCCTCCTCAGCAAGACAATAGAATGAAAGTGGTGATTTCTGCGAGACAATGACCAGTAGCTGCTACCAGTTGTACTGTTCCACACTGCACCTCCTGTGAGTGGTACCCGGCTCTCCCAGGTGTAGCTGTGCAATCTCGACCTAGAGGTGTGTGCTACAGCCATTGGGACCTGGGCAGCTCCTTCTAATTTCTAACAGGTAACCCATGCTGAGAGCCATAGGAAACAGGAAAGGCATTCTAGTTCATCAGTTATGCCAAAACAGAACCCAGAAATACTTAGCCCGGTTTTAGCATGAGTAGGAGAATCCTTGATTGGATATTGGAAAACACACACTGCCCTATCCTTATCCAGGATGTCATCAAGTAGTGTCCTTTAAGTCTATTGCCCTGACCTCAGTTTTTGTCTTTATTGTCACAGAAGCTTTTCTGATTTTTTTCTTTAATTGTGTTGAAAAAGACCTCTGAGATCATCGAGTCCAACCTTTGACCAGACACCACCATAAGACTAAGTGCCACGTCCAGTCTTTTCTTAAACACCTCCTGGGATAGTGACTCCACCACCTCCCTGGGCAGCCCATTCCAAAATCTAATGACCCTTCCTGTGAAGAATTTCCCTTATGACCATGTGCTATTCCCAGGCTTTCTGATCCAGCCTCCACTGCCTGTTGTCATGCTGCTGTGCTGACAGCTCCTTCTAGAGTTCTGATAGTGATGGACAACAGGCATGGCATGCAGCTGTGTCTCTGCAATTGTTAGAGCCAAGTTTAGATGAGATTTAGATGAGATTGAATCAGGCATGGACACTCCCTGCATTTGTGTCTCATGAACACTATTCCCTCATAGATGGTGTATGCCAGGTTTTTCTGAGTCCTGGGAAGATAGATGATGCCAGTATAACATCAGAGCCATCATGATACAAGAGAGAGGGATCCACGATGTCTGCTCTCCTCTTGTTAACATGAAGCACCTTACAACCTTTCTAAACCCATAGGAACTAGTAGAATGAATGTAACAGACCAACTCTTTGCATTTGCAGCTGATCCTTTTGTCTTAGAAAGCTTCAGAAGCTGAATCTGCAGCACCTTGAATCATAGCTCCAAAAGGAGTCAATAACTCTCTTTCCAATGTCGTCTCTATTGACCTCAAAATGAGATTTGCTTTTGCCATACTCTGTGGAATATGGAGCCCTCTAATGTCAAGAAGCTGCACTGGGTGAAATGTGTCCTCCACAGCTCAGCTCCTCACCTTTGAGCAAGTCATGGATACTGGCATATTCATTCTACTGTGCTGATACCCTTGATGAATGAAAGACAGGTATTATTTATGCTGGCTCCACATGCAGACTTCCAAACCGTGCTCCTGTTTCTACTCTGATAACAGCTGACTCCACTGGTACTTAATCAGACCTGAACTCAGCGTTGTATCTTTAAGAAACTGATATTTTTCTAATTATAGATGTTTTTACAGCAGTGGTGGCACACACCATTCCATCAAATACTGATAGAAAAATGAGGTAAATAAACACTCCGTGTTGCATGACAGTTTTCCTTGCAGAATAGATGCAAGGCAAATTTCTGGAAGAAGCCAGTAAGTTAAAGTTAGAAATGAAACCCTGCCAAATCCATAAAGTTGGGAAAAATATGTGGTTACCAAAGAAACAAAGAATATGAAGAGATAGCCATGCCATTGCACCTCAAACATTGTCCAATGGCCAAAAGCAAAAGTAAAGCTGTATTAATAGTAGAGAGTTTAGCATATAACAATGAGAAAATCCGTAATAATGGCTTAGAAAGCCAGTCTAATTTTCCATGACCCTCCATAAGCCCAGTAATACTCTTTAGTGTCTATATAAATTTGTTAAACCTCCTCAGCATTGAAAAAACATGACTTCATTCAATTTGGATTTGTGTACATCTAAAACTTTATATGCTGCAGCTTCCCTGGGAGTGACAATAACTTATATTTGAGGATTAAGGAAACACATGATGTATTCCACATCTCGACAACAGTAGCTAAATAATGTAATCTACCACATTTCAAAAGTAGTCAAATGCACAGATCCCTGTCCTTTTAAGCAAGCAAGCTTGCTGTGAGAGAAGCATTCTGAATTTCATAATTAAATGAAAAATGAGATGAATGCAATGAGGCTATGAGCTGATGCAGCTTCATTGTAACAACAGGGTCGTTAATACTTATTGATGATAACTGGGATAAACTGTCAGATATCATCCATGTGACATGAACAAATGATTAATACCTGGAACTCTTTAAGTGAAGAAAAATCCTTGGGTGAATTTGAGAGCTAGGAGAGGATTTACAATAACATACAGAAACAGGCCATTTGCTTTAATTTTGGACAACCTGTGTTTGAGGAAGGAACCCAGCACCCCACAAAGACCCTCCACGGCACAGCAACGTTACGGATTTCAGAAGTAAGTTGTGATGAGATGCCCCTTTCGGCTCAGGAGCCTGGGTTCACCCCTGACTAATTTCATTACGCTGCTCAAGCTGACATGCTGATTAAAAGAAAGTCATTCCATTTAATCATTAGGTAAACACAGTGCAGAGTGCTTGGTGGGACTGGTAAACGCAGAGCAGATCGGTTATTGCTCCTCAGGTGCTGATAGTGCTATCAGGCTGGATCATCTCCTGTGTTATCAGCACCCTGCTCTACCCTAAAGAAACTTCTTGAAATTGCAGCATCGTAAACAAGAAGCCTTTGGGTATTTGCTTTTCTCTCTTTCAAATACACATAATCACTCAGCAACACCAGGATGGTTAAATTACCCTTAGAGCCAAATGACTTTGAATTAGATTTGTTCTCTTAAATACATCAATCCCCCACCCCGTGCCACTGGTACCTGTGGAACTAATGCACTGAAAGATCTCTGCTGGGGAGATGTTTTGCCACCCAGTTACAGCCTAAGGTGCATGTAGTGCAGAACCACCCCCAATATCTCATGCTGTGGTACACAGACTCTATTTCTCCCCATGAAGATGTGGCTGAGCCTGCCCACACCAAGGGTCCTTTGAAGGCCATCCAAGAGTCTTCTCCTATGTCAATACTGTCACCCCTTACTGAACAAGGACATTTTTAACTCAGGTGTGTGACTTACAGTTTTCAAGGCTGGTGAAGGCATTTCAATACTGGGGTGGGATTTTGCAGAGCACTGCTGTAGATTCAGCTCTTCAAAGCAATGGGAACTTTGCTATTGATTTCCATGAGAGTGGAATTAAATTACAGCTTTCCAAGCCCCTTCTGTGCAAAAAAATGCAGACTTCATTTTAAGATTTAAGGATCATAGGATCATAGAATTTCTTGGCTTAGAAGATCATCTAGTGTCAACCCTCCTGCTGTGGGCAGAGACACCTTCAACTAGAGCAAGTTGCTCAAAGGCCTGTCCAACCTGGCCATGGTGATGCCATGAGGGCTAAGCCAGACTTAAGCATTGATGGGCAACCTCCCTGTTATCTCTGCCTTGGCCGTGGAGAACCACTCCTCTCCTTGCATCTGCACTGGCACCATCTGACCTGAAAGCCCAGGGGAAGTGATGGGCAGGGTGCACAGAGCTGGAGGGGAAGGCACTACAGCACAGTCAGTGCTTTTCCTTGGACAGAGCTGATCCTTCCCTCAGATTCACACAAATATGGAACCTTGCTATGCTACCTTGAAAAGGTACCGCACAGGAGGGGGTGTCTAAATCCTTCCAAAAAGGATGTTCTGTCATTCTGCAAGAAACAGCCTCCAAAGGTCCCCCAAGTAGGAGTTTTGAAAAGGCCTAACTTTGCAAATTAATACTTTTCAGGCAGTTCCTGTCATATTTATTATTATAATTACTGTTACAACTATTGGCATTTTTGCCCATAGTTGCTCATGCATTTTCACAGAGTGAGGATAAAATTGGAACCCAATTAGTTTTTCCAATTCTACTCTCACACCTTTGAAAACCAAGAAATTCTACAGTTGTCACCAGCCTGCCTATTATTTTGTTTGCTGCTTCCCTCCTGAACAGTGGCATCAAGATGAGCTTATTTTTGATACCTTCTTGTCATTTCTCTTTGTTTTCTGTTTGCAAGACGCTGATGGCTCGTTGCAAATTGGAGAAGGCTCCCAGCATGTCAGCTGTTTGGACAAACTGTGGGAGCAGGTTAGCTGGGAATAAAACCTCCCAGAGACACCAGTTTAATACTGTTTGCATCTCTTTACCTCTTCAGTTTGCAATAACTTTGACTTCAAAGAAGTGCTTTACAAGTTCCTACATTCAGAGCTTTGTAGATAAAAATATTTGTTTCATCTTCCCATCAGGTACTCTCAGAAACAGCCTTACAACAGCTGGTAAAGGGGAGGGAGGCATTTTATTGTTCTGATTCCTTTAAAGCAGCAACACCTTGCAAAACTGCGGGACAATTAGAGGTGCTGTGATTTTTCTGCTATCATCCTTCCTAGCTTGTGTATTCCAGTTTAATACATCCTCGCAACTGTGATTTTGCATGACCATAATTAACATTTTGCCTTCTGAATACAAAAAGATGCATTTCCTGGTCTGCCTGGATACTGTGCCAGGGAACATTGTTTGCCACTTGATAACATTTTAACGTTCTTGGGAAACATTGGTCTATTTTTAAAAATTTTGCTCAAATAAAACCTCAGCCAAAAGTGCTGTAGGGCTTTTCACATGAATCTTTCCAATGGCCTTGTTTAAAGCATGAATTTTCTTCAGAGGCTGTTGTGTTAACTTATTTACTTATTATTAAGGACATTGAAGATGGAGAAAAATAAAGGCAAACCTGCAGAATGCTGGGCTGAAAGACGTGTATCCTAATCACAGCACACAGTGAGGTGTAGAGTGTAGTATTAGGATAAAAGTCTGACCACGAAGAGTGACAAAACACTCCTTACCTTGAGAAAGATCAGCATTTCTCCAGTGTCTCCCTTGTAAGAACAGAGGTTTTCCTTCTTTAGTTAAACCTTGTTTCTAATAAAGTCACTGATTTCAACCTCATGATGAACTTCATCTTTTTTTTCCCTTCCTCTAAAAAATTAGACTTCTTTAAAATGAACTGTGAATTCTACAGAAATATTCTGGTTTAGACAAAATTGGCATTGAGTTACTAGGCATTTTTTTGTCAAAAAGACAATAACGGCACTGATTTTACACTGCTGCTGAGAAAATTTGCCGTTCAGGCCTGTGTTTCAGTCTCCTCTTGCTTGATTCATTGCAGATTTTCCCCTCATTGGATGAGTAGCTTGACCATTTGATTTTATTGTTGGTTTCTTTCCAGATGCCAGAAGTACTGAGTATTTAAATATATATCTGAAGTTCAGCAGGAAATTGAAAATTGATTCTCTACAGCAGTTATCTGAGATATGGTTCAAGTTCTCACTTCAAGTTAACCAGAGCAAAGAGGTAAAGCAGTCTCAGGGGAATGCCAGCTTGACAGATATTTTGGACTGATTTCTGTGGCATCTTTGAAGAGAAATTCTGAAATTATGCTTTTGTTTAAAGAAGTCTC
Organism: Pachyramphus minor; assembly: GCA_013397135.1. NCBI lineage: Eukaryota > Metazoa > Chordata > Aves > Passeriformes > Tyrannidae > Pachyramphus > Pachyramphus minor. The sequence continues at coordinate 1,478,934 of VYXB01004233.1, read as the reverse complement.
CTGTCTACCTCAGCTCTTTAAATAAGCATGGAGGGTAAGAAGATAACAAAAAGGATTTTGGGTTCTTAGCAATACACAGACACCTTTCAGTGGAGATGTGGGTGATGAGCTGTCAAAGGAGGTGATGACCAGATCCAGGCTCTTTATGATTTTCCTTAGCAGTGCTGTGGCATGGCCACAGGCTGTAGTCAGAGCTCAGCCTGCTCATGCTGGATATCACAGATGTAGCTGTACAGGAGGTGGCTTCTTCCCAAAGTATTAACCCCTGGATTGCAATAGGAGCCAGTGGGTTGGACAGGACAGAAAGGAGGACACGAGATGACAGACCACTGCTGGAACTGGGATATCCACAGGGACAGACATGGAGTGTGTGGATGGCTGTTCCAACAAGTGCCTCAACCTCTGCCCCAAAACTGAATTTACCCTCCTGCAGTTCCCCAAGCAGTTCCAGTGCTGCCCAATGCTGCTGAAGCAGAGGAGGCTCCAGCAGAGCCAAGTGCTTGCTGTAAGTGGCATGACACAAAGTCCTATTTTTACCAATGTCTCTGTGAATTTGATACACTGACAGAGATGTTCTGACTCACAATGGTAACCTTTGGCATTCTGAGACACATATAAATGAACACTTAAAACAACACTTGGGAGCAGAGTTTGAGGGATGTTTTTCTCAGCGAAATGAATTAAACTAATCTTGGGTAAAACATTTGCAAGGATACAATAGTGCCTTACATACTTCCCTGCCTCAGCTTAAGGTGTCTCCAGCAGCACCTGCAGTGGTGGCCTATCAAATGTCACTTGGCCTCCAGGACCTGTGATATATGAGAGCTCAAACCCCTTTTATGCTCTGGCAGGAGAGTGAGTGCAGTAATGATTCACTATTACAGGCCAGTGTTAGTTCAATACAGATTGATTTGATTCTGTATCTTTTTGTTTAAAATGAATTTCCACACAGATGGGTCTGGTGTGTTCAAACTTCCTAAATAATCATTTCACCAAAATTCTGTAATAAATAAATTACCCTCCAAAATCTACTGGAATTACAAATAAATCAGCAGATTCTCTGTTCAGCAGCAGCAATAAATCCTTCCTCTATCATAGCATACAGTGTTTACATTTGCCTAGGGGCTCTAAAACATTATGAGATGAAATGATTTTCCTGTTCCTTGGTGTCTGCCTGCCATAGAATTTAAGTGTTTCATGAATTTAATTGTGAAGAGAACAGTTTAACATTTTTCAGACCCCTGTGGGAAAATGGGAGGAGGAGCCAACTGGATATTATGCTGCCTGGAAAATGATTCATATTTAAAATTTAACAATGATGGCTGTATCAGGGGAGATTCAGAAGGGCAGCAAATGACCCCATGCCCATTAAAGATCTGTGCAGACTGGCAGAAGAAGGATTTGGTATCATAAGTAGGGCCTAGCCTTCTGCTTGTGGTAGAGTTTCATTCCAGGTTGCATAAATATGTTTATTTATGCAACATTAAGCCAATTTTCAGCATTTTCCTGGAAATCTATTAGTTGCTTTCAGGCTCTCTGAAAGGTATCTTATTTCATTGCAGGAGAATTCATCTGTCATACTCTGAAGAGAGTGTTTATATCTCTAGCAACTAAAAGCTTGCAAAAAGGCAGCTGCAATCTTTTGCTGGAGCAGAAGCAGAACACACAAAAACTACTACTGTTTGTTAGGTGTAAAAAGAATTCTATTTTCAATGGCAAAGATTGTCCTGACTTACCTTGATTACTGAAATCAAGGAAAACATAACTTCAGGCTACCAAACCATTTTTGTTGAATTTAGGGAATGAGAGAGGGGATTGTTGTACAAGCTGGGAAAGAAAACAAAACTACTAGTTTCATCTCCTTTGAACACACAGCCATTTATATTTTCATTTTCCCATCTCTATTTTTTTTTTCTTGGTCCTCTTTCATTCACTTTCTTGCTTTGAAAGAAAAACAAGAAGGAATTCTATGCTATTGTGTATGATTCCTTATTCTGACTTCCATGCTTGGTGCACAGAAGTCAGGGTGTGACATGAACAGCAATTTGATGATAAATCAAATGACCATGACAAAAGATTCTTGGATTTTATTCAGGAGCAAATGACAACAAAATCTTTGAAAACCTGAGAAGAAGGTGGGATAGTAAAAGGGATGTGTGGGAGAAGAGGAATATAAAAAAAGGATCAAAACAGATAAATGTCAGTTGGCAAGTGATAATATATTCTTCAGTTTCCTAGAGTTAAATTTGTAGCTTCCAATGTATTTTAGTGACGGATCCTGCATAGGAAGCTTAACGTAAATTAGCTGCTATAAAATTGTTTCCTAACAAAAAAAAAAAAAAAAATTAAATATCACCTATAAATTTTGCTAATGTGCTTGGTAGAGAAGCAAAATCAGCAGCAAGAAAAAGAGTACTGCTGACAAGTTCAGTGAAGAGGACAATCAGTCAAGTATAATGTTCATCACTCCTTATTTACTGTGATAATTAGATCCCGACATTCTGCACTGCGATGTGCATGGCTTGCTTTGTTCAAGATGTCATCCACATTATGTCTTTGGGATTTGCCTCCTTCCCTTGCCACCAACTTGATACACATCCTTTCAGTGTACATGCCCTGGAAGTGAGTGCTTCCAAAGTTCCTGATGGCCCCAGCACCTCCCTACGTGTGCACAAATGAATCTGCTTCCAGGGACCCCACAAAGCACTGCTTTGGTTCATTAAAGCAAATGCCTGAGTACATGTTCAATAAATGCTCTTTATCACTGAAAATTAGCAGTGGTGTGAGAGGGTCTCTTGAACTTTGTAGCTACAGTCAGGGCTAAGAATGACAGAATCTGAGTGCTGGGAATTGGAAGAAATAAAAGAGTAAATCTGAAAGCAGAACAGCCTGGAGACTGGAGCATTCCTGCATCTCTCTTAGGGTGGGACTGTGCATTAGCAGATGGCAGCCTAAAAACAATATGTGCTGAGAGAGCTCGAGATGTATGGCAAGATTTTCAACACCTACGCAAGCGCTCAAAGGAGTATTGTCTGTCAGGGGTGGTGCAGGGATTTACAAGTTGCTTTTGTGTGGATTTCTGAAGCTATTATCTGCACACCATCAGCCAGGAGACGTTGGAGGCAAATTCAAGGCAAATTTTCACAAAATGGAACACGATAACTAGTCACAATATTAATCCGTGAGCTTTGATGTGAGCGTTGTAAAACACACATAAAGAAGCCCAGACCCCTCTCATTGGTAGATCATGGAGCTGGGTTGGTTGTGAGAGGCAGCAGAAAATTGCTACTGAAGAGCAAATCATGATCTTGCCATCTGCCTGGAAGGAGCTATTATATAGGGTTTGCTGTCAATCAACCAACCTGTTTTGAAGCAAAGGCAGAACAGTATATGATTTTTTTTTTTCCATGCTCATTTCATGCACTAATTCTTTACTCAGAAAGTATTTCCAGCACATGGGGCTCCGTTCGCAGCTCCCTGCCCAGCCCGGCAAGCAGGGACATGAGGTGTGGGAGAGAGTGTTTTTCTTAAATAATGACAAAGCCCATAGCAGTGACAAGGAGTTAAATCTTAAAGTATTGTATTTGTTAAAGTAATGGCATCAGGGAATATTGGCTGCTCTATATCCCATAATCACGATAATTCTCTTTTCTTTTTTTCTCTCCAATGTGAGAATTTTCCCCAGTCTCTCATTTCTACCTCTTTAAGGGTGTCTTTTGTATTGGTTTATATTTTTTTTTTTTGGTTGGTTGGGGGTGGCTTTTTTCATGAACATACCTAAGGCAAAAATTGTTGCTGTCTGCCTGCTTTATCTTTTCAAAGATTTTCCTGTGAACTCTAGGCTATAGTATTGCACAGCAGCGTATTTCATCCATAACTAAATTTCCTTATGTAGCACCTCTAACCTGAGGATCTCCAAGCATGCTAAAATAGGTGTGTGGAAGCCACACCATGCCCCTGCAGAATCCAGGGCATTTTAGAAGTAATAAACTGAAGTATAATTTAATATCATAGAGTGAATCCATTATAAGGGTTCACACTGCAGGGGACAAGCAGCTAAGAAACCTCTCAATTTGTTAAGGTGTTTTTTTTTTTCCGCCATTGACTTTCTTTGTGATAAAGTGGAAGCAAAAACACGGGTTTGCAAATAAGCTATTTGGTCAATCCCCTGGTGTAATGTAAGAGCTGAGATTTGCTCTGCAGCTGAGGCTGAGGCAGAGTTAGAGGACTTTAAAGTGCTATTTTCAGGGTAGCACCTGGAGTTATAAAGACCAGAAATTCAACACTGCAAAGCTGATCTGGCCTCTTGCATTTTCCTTTGGCAGAGGCACCAGCCAAAGCTTCTTTTCGAAAAGAGGTGCTGGGCTATGCCAGGATGTGCATTTGCTGTGTACTGGAGCACCCAGGCAGACCTGGGTGTCTGGAAACATTTCACAGCCAGGAGAGGCATTGAGCTCACAGCAGAACTCCCTTCAGGGTTCCCTGGCACACAACACAACCATCCTGGCCTATTTCCCAAATCAGCCCAGTTGTGCCTTGTCACTGGGATTTATTGTAGTAAAAAAAAATTTACTATAATCAAAAAAACCCTTGCACCTGATAGTGTTTTGAGCCTTCAAACCAGCTCCTCCCTGCATTCAGGTGGTTGGAGTTTATAAAAGCTCCCAGTAGGAGGAGAGAGGAGTAGAGTGATGGTGTGGTTTAGGCTGTTTCTGAAGTGAGGGAAGCAGCCAAAAATTCATGGAAAAAAGTCTTTGAGCTAAACCTGCCTGTGACCCCAGTGGTTTTGGGATTTTAAGGTTGGTGCTTGGGAACCAGAATTCTGGGGACTGTGGAGTGGTTTCCTGGTTGTGTTGGTGATTTGGGCTTTGAGCTTTCCTGGTGTTTGTTGGGGAAGCTTTTGCTCTTTACAGTGATGGGGAGTTTGAGGCTGACTGTTAATAAAGGGTTGATGTATTTTTGATCTTTTGTCTGTGTTGCAACTCTTTTCTGTGGCACCTGGTTGCTCTTCCTACAGTTCTGCCTGAGCCAGGAGAAGGTGGCAGATTGGCTGGGCTGGGGGAACCTGCCCCAGTGCAGCTGGGCAGGGGATGGGGTATCAAGCTGGGAGTGACTTGCTGCAATATTATAGGGAGAAATTTATTTCCTAGATAACCTTGTTTCTATGCTGATGCCTGAAATATGTCAAATTTGACAGAGAAGGCTTAATTTAACTGCTGTTGAAGCCTCCTTTTTTTTATTACCTTGGCATAATGACAGAATCACAAAATGGTTGGGGTTGGAAAGGGCCTCTGGAGATCATCTAGTTCAACCCTTCTGCTAAAGCTGGTGAAATAATAAAGGAGACTTATTGTTTATTAAGTTTAACTGAAATTTAAGTATGTAACAAAGGTAGAGGGAGTGCAGGTAACCCAGTGACCAAGTCTGAGCTCACCACAGGGAATTTTGCTTCCCAAAGTGCCTAAGTGGCTTTACTTCTCTTGGATTTATTTTATTTACATTATGAATATTAAACCACCTGTACCTTCACGCAAAAATTGACTTCCAGCAGCAAAGTAAATGCTAAACTTGTGCTTGAAGACTGATGTTTGACATAATGAAAGGGGTAAATCAAATGCCAAGGGTCCCCTCTGGCTATAAATACACCAAGTTTCAGTTTGTGCACTCTGACCCGTGATTTGCTCACTGTAGATGGATCTTGCATGTAATGTGGTTTTACCTGGTCTGGAAAGGCAACTGCAGGCTGACAAAAGTAATGGTTTGTTTTCAAACTGGGGCTATTTCAATAGCATTTTATGTAATGGGTTCAACCTGCCTAATCTAAGAAGGGGCTGGAGGCTCTTGAGTTTGTGCTGTACAGAAATTGAGAATCTATGAGAAGGTTCTGGATTTCCAGATCAGGCTGATCTCTCCAGCTAATGCATGGCTGATAAAGGATAACAGTATCATGAGAAGCCATGAACTGGCATCGCTGTAATGCTGCTTTAACTTTTATTTCTTTGCTTTTTGGTATATCTGAACTGAAACTAAATACACAACTCCTCTCCATTATGTGATGGTTATGTTTACCTGCCGTGGTATCCTGAGACCACTCATGTTTTTCTGGTAATATTTTAAATACATTGAGTGCTATTGAATTTTTTTTTTTTTTTGCATGATGATAATGTACTGCACAGATAATTCTTCTTGTTAATCCTTAGCAAATGCTGATCTTGTCATCTTGTCAGCTAATGACAAGTTATAGATAAGGGTTGAGACTTTTTGTGCGTGTTGTCCTACATACTTTAAAAATAACTAGGACACAAACTTTTTTGATATAAACTTCCCTGACAAATATAGATGTGTTCTTTTTTTCTTTCTCTCCTCTCTTAGGCATGGGAAAAACTGCAAAAAGCAGAACTGTTGCCTCCCAAACTCAGGAATTGTGAAGACTAGACATCCCTTTAACAAGGAATAGCAGCACATTTAAGGTAGGCTGGGAAGAATAATTATGAAAATCCTTCCTTTTGTGCTCTGCTCTCACTTGTGCATTTTGTCAATATTCAGACTCTTCATTTTATTCTTTGTTTTCCCGTACAAGCTACTTATTGTGCTCTTGTGGTTTGGGTGTTTTTTTCCCCCCCTAATGGCTTTGGTTATGTCATTTCCCTTGTTGGATCTTCCCTGTATATTTAGGGTGTGACTGACAAAACTGCTGCTTCTGCCAAGCGAGTTTGGTGTGGCTGAGGCAGCAAGGAGAGAGGTATTGCAGTGATGTGGCATAAGACAACAGGGTGGAAAGGAGCTGCCAGGTCTGGGTGCCAAGTACAGCAGGTGGAGTGTCTCCACAGAGTGTGTTGTGCTGTTCCCTGTTGCTGTATCCTTGGCTGGTCCTCCATACCCATATGTCTGCACCTGTGCTGGAAACAGAGCAAATTTTCCCAGCAGCCTGTACTTGAAGTGGGATGACAACTGTCTGAACCAGCCCCTGGGTTCCCATGGGAAGTGGCTGCCCTGGACATGTTGTTCAGCTCTGCTGCTTCAGGCTCCTGGTGTGTGTGGTCTTTGGGCAGCAGAGGCTGTGGTCACAGGTGGATAAATCATCAAATATATCCTTGATGTTTTTCCTTCTTGAAAGATTGTGTACCTTTCTAGCTAAGCTTTTCGTGGTCAGCATGTTTACCTCCAGGAAAAACAGTGTATCTTCTCTTGCCACTGGAAAAGCCATAGGAGAAGAAAACATGACAATACAGACAAAAGGATTTAATGCTGTCATGGAAGACATAGGAAGGTCAGGAAAAGAAATGGGTTCAGCTTGGTCACTGAGGTTGGACCAGACCTCCTACAGGAGAGGGGGAAAAGTGGTAGGGACTGGAATTCTCAGGGCAGGGAAGGTTTTCCTGGGAATATATAAAAAGTGATAGGCAGGAGTGGTGCACCTGACTGAGCACAGGGGATGTGCATGTAGAATGTTAAACATCACTACACTCATGCACATTGAATGTGGCTTATAAGTATTTTAGGGCAATGCTGAGTCCACAGCTGATGTCAGGGGAACCTTAGAACTTGTACTCTCCTTGTACCAAAGGAATCCTGCTTTACTTTTCATGCTTCCTGTTCTATTGGGGGGAAAAAACCAAAAACAACCAAGGGCAAGAAACACAGGGAAGCTTTGGCTGAGGATTTCTTGGCTGGTTTTACTCCAAGCTTCTTGGTTGCTGTTCTGGCAGTCACATGTAGGCAGCTCAATCTTCACACACTCAGCTGCTGCTTTTTCACGTGGGCTGGTTCTCAATGGACTAAGAGCTGTGTGGGGAGGTGAGGGGGCCAAACAAAACTGCTCTGTCAGAGTTCTTAAAAAGCTTCCAAAAATGTTGTGAACCAAAGACAAAGGAGTCAGAAGTTTGGCTTTTGGTGGAATTAAGGTAAAACTTACTGTGAGACTACACTTGGCTCACCTGGGTAGGAACATTTTGGTAGTGAGGAACTGCAGTGTGCAGTGCCTCTTGCCCAGGCAGCAACCAAAGCAGAGTTTGGGATATGGAAAGGAGCTTTTTAGGGGTGGGTGGAAGCAGCTGGGAGGGATGGAGAGCACAATCTGTGAAAAGCAAAGCTTCATTGTCCCAGGAGCACTAGAACTAATGAGCTTTGCATTTCCAAGGTGGTGAGCCTTCTCCAGACCCTGTGAAATACATGCCTGGGATGTGTTGTGTTCAATCTCCACATGGGGAAAAGGGGTGTGTGGGGGAGGAGGAGAGAGAGGCAGAGGAGGTAGAATGCAGAAAGTAGAGGCCAGAGGCCCCTCTTTGGGTGCAAGCACCAATCTGCTGTCTGCATGAGCCTGCCTGAGTTGCATATGCTCTCCTTTTCTGTGTGCCCAGAAAATTGTGATAAATAGAGGTGCAGGCAGGGAAGAGCATTTATTTTTATTTGCCTATTTTTGTCATTCACTTGGCATCTCTAGATGAATAGTGGAACCAGGAGGAAAAGGCTATTCTCCCTGTGCATATTGAATTTTTTTGTGAGGCAGACTGTCTCAAAGACAGTTGGATACCTGCTGACCTCTTGCAACCCACCTTCACCTTGGAAATATCATGCCAGTGTCTGCTTTTGGCAACTGTGCCAGTAACACCATGGAGTCTTTCAGTCAGAGCTGTGGATAGGCAGTTTTCCATGCTCTCCAGCTGGGATAGCTCAGTCCCTGCTCTCAGTTCTTTCCTCTGTGTGCCATCAAGTATCAGGGTGGGGGAGAAGGACCTCCTTCCAACACTTCACCTCTCAGCAGTCAGGCATAGACCATATATCCCAAAGGTTGTTCTGCTCTTCTGCAGGGCATGGATTCATCCTGCCCCAATGCTGGTGGGAGCTGCTATTGCACAGGATGGTTGATGTAACCTTTTGTCCCATCTCCCCTCCATCTAGAGACAAATTACTCTTTCAACCTTCCCTTCTCATAACAAAGAATTCTGAAATGTGCAGACTGTTCACTTGTGTCTTATTTTTCCTTCCTATTTACTCTTTCCAGTGTGTCAGTAGCCCCACAATTCAGTACAGGCCCAGGGTACACATAAAGTATCATTCCCTCCCTGTCAAAGCTGAGTGAGGAGGCTGAAATAAACCCCCCAAAGCATCAGGTGAAGATGACACTGTGCTTAGCAAAGAGAGTAAGAGGAGCTGTTTCATGTCTTGTTGGTCCACTGAAAGTTAAACTTGGCAGCAAAGGCATCAAAGCAGGTGTGAGGATGCTTCTGCAAGATTTGCCAAGGACTCCTGTGTTCCTGTCTGATGCTGGAAGCCAGGGCAGGGGAGAGGCTGCAAGCACAGCCTGTTTAATATTCTCTCTGTCCCTCTGATCTCCCCCCTACCCTGCAGAAGCAACATGTCCCATGCTTCTGCAGAGCTTGTCCTGAGCAATAGCAGCATCTGTCAGGGGTTATGGTGGCATTAGCCTCGTGGAGCTGGGAGTTAGCAGTGCTTGGCAGAGTGACAGTTCTGCTGTACCTTACATAAATCTGTATCCTGCATAAATCTGTCTCTGCCTAGTCTGCCCAGGTGTATGGTCACAATTTGATTCCTCCTGCTGTCTACAAGACCTTTCCGTTTCTTAGAAGATTATCTTTTCTTCTTGAGGCCCCTCTCCCTCATCTTTCTTCACAACTCCCAACTCCTTACCCTTTCCCTTCTACCTTCCTCGCAAGTACTAAAGGGAAGATATTTTAAACAGCTGTTATTTTAAAATAAATGCCCATCACCTGTCCTTTCAAGTGCTGAAGAAAGCTCCCAGTATACCCATGGAAAGGGGGAAAGTCTTGAGCGTCCCTATGGTGTTGGCAGCAAACCCCAGCAGCCCTCTATTCACCAGCTCCTGATATGGGCTGTGCCTGATCCCAAGCCCAGGTACCTTGCTCATCAGTCCTTCATGGTACTATCATCTGCTTTTTTTGACCCTTCTAGACCCTTCTCAGGCCAGAAAATAATAACTGCCCCAGTTCTTGGCATTCTTCCAATGTCTAAGGGAATTCTTCAGGCAAAAAAGAAAACTTTTATTAAACAGATCGTTACTTCCCCAGCCGTACTGGTCACCATGAGGCTTGTCCTGAGCCACCCTCTCTTTCCCAGCTCTGCTCAGGGATCTGGCACAAGCCCCACTGTGGGGAGTCCATGTGCCAGTGCTTTCCTGTGTCACTGTCACACACCTGCCACCCACTGCTTTATTGTTTTAAGGCTATATTAAAGAGCTGCTCTGAACAATGTTCCTGTCAGGCTGCAGGGCCAAGTTCTTAGTATGTATTGCCCAGTAAAGTACAACAGCTGTGAAGGAGTGTGTGATCAGTCAAGGAAACTCATTGCACCTCTCAGTGAGAGTCTCCACTGAGATATATGTCCTTAGGTGCTGAGAAAGAGGTACTTAGGAGTAAGGGTTCTTATTACTGTTATTATTTACTATTGTTTGGTGCCTGGTGCTGGTAAGCAGTGCAGGTGGCAAACTCTCCTACCACAGCTCATCAAGGGGGAAAAAAAAAGTCCCACCTTGTGTTACAGCACACATCCTGAGCTCTTAAAATGGAAGTTTCTGGTTTGTCTCTAAGCCTTATTTCCTTTGTAGGCAAAGGTAAGAGTTGCAATGCCAAGTGAATGGTGTGCACTAAGTCCCTAAAGTGGCTCTTTAAAAAATAATTACATATGGTGCAAGAGGGAGAGGAAACCACTCCATTCCTGTAAATGGTCACTTACAATGTGGAGAATAAATAACTGTTATAAATAATCTGGCATAGCTGAGCTTTAGCATTTAGGAATAAATCAGAGCTCTTTCTCCATTGTCTGCCGAGGTGCATTGGAAATGGAGCTGGAAGGAAAGATTTCCCTCAGAGTTGCAGCAAGGTGTTGGAAAGCCCATGGGAGCGTGTACTCAAGTGTGTTTTGTTGCACTTTCCCTGCACCACCCTTCCCTGTTCACAAGCATGTGCTGCTCTCCGTGAAAGAAAGGAGACTCCCTTAAGTCTCGCTTGCCTCTTGTGAATAAGTGCAAGAACAGCGCCGGGGAATAAAGCCTCTGCCGGCGGAATTAACGCGTCCCCAGATCGCTCCTTGGCTGTTCAGTCCCTCACCTCTCCATCAGCTCTGCCTTCCCACCGGCGCTGGTCCCTGGTCCACCCTCCTGCCCATTCACTCATCCTGCCTCCCGCAGCCGGAGCGGCGGCTCCTGTGCTCTGGGCACGGTCTCAGTGCTGGGCACAATCTCAGTGCAGGTATTTAAATGCAGCTCCAGTCGCTGGCGAGCGCCTGGCTGGGGCTTGTCACCGAGGGCTGTGTCGCTTTAAGGCATGTGATACTTTCCCGAGCAGGGATGCATTGAAATAGGCTACGGTACTTCCAGCATCGTAGAGCAGTGTTGGAACCGCCGCCTTCCCCGCACTGCCCGCGCCGGAGTCAGGCTGCTCTGCCCTCACACACTGACTGCTCCTCGTCCTTAAGTATCCTGGAAGCTGCAAATTATCTCAAGATCACTTCAAAGGTCTCCTCAAGCAGAAGGTGATGCTAGGAGATGATTTAAAGGTGAAAATGAGAAGGTTTCCACCCCTCAAACCTTGGCCACTTTTCTGACGGCAGAGTCTGAGAGCTCAGATGTCTTCTTTACTCTGGAAACAGGATTTGTAACGAAAAAGAGATTTTTTTTTTTTTCTACTTTTAATCCTGATAAAGAAGATTATTGGGAAGCTATAAAAAAATCCCTTATTGTGATACAGATGGATTTAAAAAAGTATTAGGTCTTTCCGATGAACACTACTAGAGTGCTCTGCTCTTGGTTGGATTACTCAGGTAAGGAGCTTGTTCAGGATTTAAGATTCAGAAAGCAGATCTGGAACTCATCAGACAATAAGTGGAAAATACTCAGTGCTGTGTTTCTTTACTAATGATAAGATGATCTATATGTAAAAGTGTGTATGTGACAGCACCTTTCTTACAGACAAGTGCATGAAGAAATGTTTGTGAGAAATGCTGGTGTTTGAGCAAAGGGAGTTTAAAATAGTGCAGTTTGAGAGAGGTTTTTTGTTGTTTGGGTTTTTTTTTTAAAAAAAGCTAATAATTAAGGCTGAGAGGGTTAAGTAAGTCTGCTGTCCATGTGCTAAGAATATGATGCCGGAGGAAAGACACAGGAGCATTTAGCAGGCTGTGGAAGTTTGGCTTTGCTTTGCTCTTTGACTGGGATTTTTAAAGTTCAGTTTAAATAACCTGAATAGCTGAAATATCCTTATGTGAGAGTTCACCTTTCCCCTCTTACCTTGTGGTATGAAAAGCACGGGAGCACCAAATATGACAAGAAGGCGTTAATTCCTGAAGACACGGGAAGCCTACTGGGAGCTCCCTGATCTGAGGGGATTGAATCTATTTTGCAAGATAAATAGGTCTAAAAAGAGAGGAGAAAAAGTGCATTGTGTACTGCAAAGCAAACAGTTGGAAATGAAATTAATTATACGCTAAGCAGTGCATCAAGCCCTCAGTACAGAGAAAGAAAGAGCCTCATGCTGATCAAAATAATGTTTTGGTATTCTCCATTAATTATACGTGTCAGTTTATGGGGTTCATTTTGGCTAATTAGACTTAAAAAGCTTCCCAGAGACTGTGCTGCTTTAAAATCAGGGGCAAAAAAAAAATTTATATGCATATATTTTATTACCACTATATTTCACTATTTTAATGCTGTTAATCTTCATACTGCAGAAATCCCCCTGATATCACATACAGACTTTTTATTTTTTAATTTTTTTTTTTTGTGAAGATATGGTCTTTCCATGTGAAAGATTTAATCTTTCAAAGTCTTTCTTGCTCTGTGAAAATGATGTTCAGCTGATTGGGTTATTAGAGAACAGCATCTCGCCATTGGCTGAATGAGGAGAGTGCCTGAAGTTTGATTAATTTGGCAATATGAAATGCAGCAGAAGGTGTTGTTAAGGGAACTGGACGATGTGTAGCGTAGCTGAGCCTTGCAAACCTCCCAGTCCTCGCAGGCATTGAGAAAGAGCTGTTGAAGTTAACAAGTCAGAGGGAAATTTAGCCAGTCAGTAGAGCCATGAACACAAGTATGAAAAAACACAGTTGTCTGTGTTGAGTGGCCAAGTACAGCAGCACCAGCAGACAAAGAAATGGTTCTTTCCCTCTGCAACGGGAATATTTTTAAAATTTTGACACAATCTGCTTTGAGAAAGCATCAAACCTTCTGTGGAATCCATCTGAACTTCAGTCTGGCCCCAATCCCTGTGCATGCACAGGTCGAACAAAAGGAAGCTGATTTCATCTGAGGATTAGAACACAATTCTGAGAAACAATGACTTTGTTTGGTAGACAGAAGTGTGATTAATAATTAATGCTTGCAAAAGTAAAGAAACAAACAATAAACTGTTAGCTTCTGGGTCAGTATCAGCCTTCTGGTTTTGGGAATGGAGTGTTTTTGCAATTCATCTTGGATAGCTGAGGATGTTTTATGCATTTTTGTAATGTGTTTAAAGTGGCTTTGGTGCTGCCTGGACATCATGTGTTTTTCAGCTGGCACTGTGATTTTTTTTTCATTTAATTTATAATTTTTAACTCCCTTGTAAATTCAACTATGGATTAGTGTGGGGATATTTTCCAGCTTCTTTTTGCATTGTGGCTTTTTTAGTCCTCAGATTATTACAGTTTGATTTTTACCACTGAATTATTAAAGTTCTCCAGGCTCCTGTGTTGATGTCTTGTTACCTCAGCTGTCCTTTTTGGGCATGACCTTTGCTGTACCACAGTTGCATCCTGCAGGGGGGAATAATAATCAAAAGAAATTTAGCAAAAGGACTAAAAAAAAGAAAAAAAATACTGTTGTAATGGAATCTGACTATTCTGTGTGCTGTGAGGCATTGGGTAATAATGTCTGTCTAATATTTTGTTTAGAGAATGGCAGTGGTCTCTGCAATGTCCTGGGTCCTGTATTTGTGGATAAGTGCCTGTGCAATGCTGCTCTGTCAGGGGTCCCTCCATCACACTTTCCAGCAGCATCACCTGCACAGACCAGGTAGGACTGAGATCAGCTGTGGGATGCCGTGAGATTGCAGGTTCTCTGCCCGTGCTCGTGTCTGTCTTGATAAATGACTGAGTAATCAAAATTCATTTTATCATTTAACTTTTATGAGTTGCTTGCCTTTATATTGCACAGCGTCTGGTTTGTTTTTTTTTTGGTCAGTCTAATGTGTGTTGTGCTTTGCCAATCCAATGTTGGAACAGTCATCCTTTAATGTCATCTTCTAACAATTTCCCAACGCAGGAATCCCGTTTTGGATAACTGTTCAGTTTGTATCCTTATCTCTATCTCCCCTTCTCCTCACCTGGTGAAGTTCTGGAATGGGTGTGTAACTCAGACATTGTGACAACAGAGGTTTGGATAAGTTTGCAGTCATCTGACCCAAACTGGACATGGGTTTGTTACTTGAAACACTGGCACCAAATCTCACTCACAGTCACCTGTGTTTACTGGAGGTCAGATGTTTGCATAAGTGAGTCACACTTATTTTAAGGTTCTCAAGTTTACCTCTGAAAATTGATGGGGTTGCAAAAGTGCAGCCCAGAGGAGAATTTGGGACTGTCTTTCAATGGAGTTAAATGCCTGTGAAGCCAGAATAAATCCCACAGATTCAGAGTGGAGAACAGAGCTCACTTTGACTGTTGGATCTGCAGGGACAGCACATCAGTGGTTTTATTGTGTTTTTATTAATAGAAATAGATCACACAAGTTTTTCAACTGTTAATTGCACTTTGAAGAATGTGCTATGCTAAAAATTGAGGTGTTGGCATATTCTAGCACAGTATTATCATCTGGTTAAAATTAGATGGGCCAAGAAAGTCACTTAACAAATTTGGATCCAAAGAAAAGTGGAAAAGGTTTTAAGAGACACAGAAATGAAAGATGGAAAATGTTAACTCACAGTGCTGAATCATTTAACAATGTGGCAATTAATACTTTAATGTTTTTTGATGTAATGACATCCCTTCAAAGACAGATGGTCTTGAACCACGGGTCTTTAACAACCTTAAAACTCAAAGTTTCCCAAGTACATTTCTTTCCCAGAAGTCATAGATATTGGCATTGTCTTGCTTTCTTGTAATAAAATATATATTGTATAGAGGCATAGAGCAATATCTTTCCTAGCCCAGCTCTCAATATCCATGTTAGAACATCAGCTTAACCAAGAGTATTATCTTCACTAGCTGGCACTGAAAGTTTGAGAGTGTTTGAAGTTTGAGTGGTGAGGGTCTTATTTGGACCTTGCAGAGATTTATTGCAATGCAATTGTCAGTAATGCTGCTGGCTATTTGAGTCTGTCCCTAGTGAAGAAAATGGGGGAGAAACAGCCCAGCTAAACAGATATGTAAAAGGAAAATGTAATATCTTTTTAGGGAATCAGTTGAAACAAGTGACATTATGAGAAAAAATGAGAGCTGGGCACATCCAGGGCTCAGCAACATTTGCCTAAGCTTGAAAAATCACCTTTTTTATGAAGCAAGAACAGCAAGACACTGAATGCATACCAAATGTTGGGGAAATGTGAAAAATGACAAAATCTTTCACTCAGAGATGTGCTACAGATAGAGTGAAGGTTTTACAGCTGCCTCATCACCTACTTAGAAGCAGCCAAGCTTTCCCTCCTGCGAGCCTGGCTCAGGCGGTTTCTCCGCACCCTACACGAACAAGATTGATGGTGTTCTGATCCCAGGCAGCCAATTTCAGTCTCTCAAGAAATAATCCACTACACTGACAGATGAGTGGAATTTGACATGATGTTCACCTCGAATTCAGATTGTGCTGCACCTGGGAAGTACCCAGCTAGTGAGTGTCCTTTAGGGAAACTGTTAGATATTTTGGACAATTTCTGCTGTCACAACAGAAAATCAAGGCAGTGGTTTTTTTATAAGGCCATGAATTTTCAGTCTGCCAACTGAATGTGAAAGGTTGTACATAAAAGGGATGGAAATATGTTAACTAGCAAACTGAGTGATTTTAATGTATTCAACTGCAGTCCCTGAGCACACCCTATTTTTCATATTTATAATATTAGGAATGCGTCGTTTACTTTTAGTTAGTCATTGTGTAAGTAAGATTAAAACGTTCAGCCAAATAAAAGTGAATAAAAATGGATGCAGATGAGGCAGGGTATAATTTCAGTAATTTAATATTTGGTGTATGAAATTTCAACTTATTGAATCATGACAAATATGGCTGTAATCAATAGCATGCTCAGCATACCTTTGATGAGATGCTCTAAAATAATAGAATTTGAGCTGTTCAGCTCCATTGTGGGGCCCCTTTGGTACAAGAAAATTAAAAAGGCAGGTTTCACCCCATCTTGTGCTTCTCATACTTGTTGAATAGAAGAGTCTCACTGAGCACAGGAAGGTGCAGGTAAAAGATAAAATCCTCTTGGAGTGTATTTAGCATAATAAACTTGAACTGAACTCAGTGGATTAGCACAGTGAATATATCCATCTGGACTACTGCAGTAATCCAGTTTTGAAACTCTGAAAATCAAGGGCAATATATAAAAAGGTTAGTTTATCATCAGAGATTTCTGGGCTTGTTCTTTTTTTTTTCCCTGAAACTTTCCGAAGTGTCTGAATGGACTGTGATAGATTTCCACACACTGTGCAATCACAAAAGCTTAAAGCCTCCTTTTGGTGTAGTATAATTTTTCATTTTTATAATTCAGTACTTCTTTATTCAGTTAGATGGCTTAGCAGAAGGTATGAACCTGGAAACAAATGTGATAAACATCTCTACATGACTTTCTTTTTGATTGACTGTAGCTTTATTTTCTGTGAAACGTTGGCAGGTGGGCACAGATAGTGAGGGCATGGTATAAGATGAATGTTATTTGTACCTGTTCATTAATTGTTCCTTGTCTCATTAATACAATGAGAAGTTTGAATGCTGCTGTTTAGTACCCTTAAATATTGGTGCCTTTTCCTTTTGACTTGGGTGGGTGAGGAGGAGACTTCAGAGTAAACCAGCAGAATACCACTGCAGTGTAATTCCCCTTGGGTAATACACGTGGCTTTCTGCAGGTTTTTTATGGCAATATTTCATTTTCACGAAAATCATGTTAGGCAAAGGATGTGTGAAAGCATTCACAGGAAATAACTTTATATGGAAACAAATCTCCATCTTTTCTCCAAGCATGTCATTTCTGTGTGATTTAAGAAGAAACAGTGGTAATGAAAAGATTTCCACACTGGCTCTTAGAGTCTAAGATACACAGAGTTGTAGAGCTGTTGAATTGGCCTGAGGGTTAAAGTGGACAGGCTGTGATTTGCAGAGTTATCTGAGTGCCTGTGATAGTTCATTGATCATCTGATTGACGGGATTGACCCTGCCCAGAGGTAGGAAGTGGATGCTGGCATTTGGTGAGACAGCAAGATATCAGCAAAGCACAGGATTCAAGTTCTAAAAAAACCCACAAATAAACAAACACCACTCTTTCAATCATGCAGTTCTTGAAAAAATTTGGGCTCTGTTCCATAATGAGGTATTATATGCATTAGTTACTATTTAATCACAGTGGCCAACATTGACCATGTGTTGCTTGAAAGGACATAGGATTCACCTGTAAGTTTGTGCAAATGAATTAGGCACACATTGAGTTAGTCTTGTACAGAGTGTAAAGATGTGAGGCAGACACAAGCAGAAACATGTACCTACTGTAGCAAATTTGTCAATTAAAAATAGGCCTATTCAGAGGAAGAAATCACAGGGAGGATCAAGGCTGGACTTTTATGATGCTAAACGTAAAGTGCCTTTTATTGTGACAGTGGTTTAATGATGTGCCCATTAAAAATCATCTCAAGAAGTGTTTCTCTGTTCTTCATCTTACGAGATGGAAACATTGGCCTCAAAGAAATTCTGTACAACCTAGCAAAGAACATCAACCTAAGGATGCTCTGAGCACGTTTCTCAGTAGACAGCATTTTGCAGAAAGTGGAGTCTGTGGCTGTGAGCAAAAAATGTCTTAGTTCTGATCTTGGCCTTCCCACTGATTTTTATAGCCTTGGGGGAAATTGCATTTTTTAAATTTCAAAAGGTCTGCTGTATTCATATGCCCCATATATGGGGTTATTCAGTTTAAAACAGACTAGGAGGAATGTTGGTTTGGGTCTAACTGCTCAGAAAAGTGTAAATAAAATGTGTCTTTACTTTGTGTAACAATTGAGATTTCTAAAGTGAATTCAACAGGATTTTTGCTCTTGGTATTGATAGAGGCAAATGTGGGACTAGGTAGATAATATGTAAAAATACACAGTTTCTATGATTACCAAGAATTGTGTTTCATTAATCACATGGTGTGAATGCAAACTGTTGCCTTCAGTACAGTGTCCAAATTGCCATGGGGCAACATAGCCAGTATCCAGCAGATCTCATGGGCATCAAAGGTGACA
This sequence comes from Pachyramphus minor, assembly GCA_013397135.1. NCBI lineage: Eukaryota > Metazoa > Chordata > Aves > Passeriformes > Tyrannidae > Pachyramphus > Pachyramphus minor. Next base: position 1,460,502 of record VYXB01004233.1, on the reverse strand, counting down.
AGTAGAGTTTCTCGCTGCATGAATTAAAATGAACAAATTTTTAAGCTCGAAGGTCTGATTCAGTTTTCTTTTATACCAGAAATGCCCAGGGAGCACAACAGTGTCCTGATTTGTTCCCAATCAGGGAAACCTGCTCATAATGAGCTGTTCCATCACTCACTGGAAATCATCTCTCTTGTGATACCTTTGTTATACACCCCTGGCCCTCACAGGCTGTTCTTGAAAATGTGAAACTACCAACTGCTAAGTAAAGAAATCCAAGTTGCAGACACCTGCTGTGTTCCTGGCCACATAAAAAATGTGTTTTGGTGTATGTGGGCACGTATTTTGTGTGGACAGAGAACTGATGTAACAAACTCAACACTTCAGGATGAGGTAGGGTTTCTAAGCAGCATGATAGCAATGAACTGCCTGCTGTGCTTGTGTGATCCACTTATTTATAGCAGCAGACTTTATCAGAAGTATTGTACCCTGTAAGTTTGTTTTTTGGTTTTTGTCTTTTGGGGGTTTTTTTTCTGAAAAAATCAAACCTCTGAAACAAAACCAACATGGCTGCAGGGTGTGCTAGCAGGCAGTTAGCTGTGGGGTTTTTTGGAGGTCTGTAAAGCTGTTATTTAAGACACAGAAGCCCTTTGAAGTAAAGGGGAAAGGGGAGGTAGGTATTGCCGGGGAGCAGCCAGTGCTTGTGCGAGGGTCACAGGCAGGAGGAGAAGGGTGTGTAGCTGGGAGGCTCTCAGCAATCTTGCAGGTGGAGGGAAGCTGTCACCAGTCATGCTGCTGGATGTGACGCCTTGTTACTTCTGATCCAGGGAGTTGAAGCAACCTGAGGGGGAGCAGGTGTTGCAGCTCGATGGACTGTGAAGAGCAGCATGGCCAAGGTGTGCAGTGGGGCACTGAGCGACTGCTGTGCCCAGCGAGGCTCCACAGGAGCTGCTGGAGGCAGGGCTGCGTTCCCTGTGCTCACCCTCCCAGCACACCTGGTGCAGAAGAGCAATGGCAGGGTGCTCATGGTGACATTTTGAGAGATGTGATGTGCCTCCCTCCTGTGTGGTTTGGCAGTGGCTGTGCCCTGGTTCTGTCCCCCTGCTCTGCCCTTCCTGCTGACCATGCTCCTGCCCCCATCCTGTGCCACTTAGCTCTTCCTCAGGCCGCTCTGCAGGCAGGCAGACACTCAGGCAGGTGCAAAGCACATCCCTCTTGGTGTGACAGAAGCTGTGCTGGCGAAACAGGGACCAAAAAGCATCTCTTCCTGTGCTGGCCCCGGGAGCACCTTCTGCTCCCACCTCTGTGTGCTGAGCCTCCAGCTCCAAGTGCAGCCCTGGGGCCTGGGTGAGTCATGCAGGGACTGTTCAGTGCATGACACTGTTTGGAGCTCTCTGTCCTGGCATTAAAGATTGTGAGAACTCATACTATGGCTGAGAAGTCCCAAGGAAAATTTGGCACCTACAAATATAAACCCCAAAAGCAAACTATGTTGCGCTGTGCTGAAGTATTTCTGCTGATAACATCAGAAACCCGCATTTAATGATTAGCCTGCTTTATCCAAGGCTCATTTATATTTTAAAAGGCGATATCCAAGCGCATTTCCTCATAAGACAGATGTGTTTTCTCCCATTAAGTTTCATATTGTTTTATCTTATCTTGTCTGTAATCTTCGTGGTTTCCTTCTGAATTTTTTTGTTTCCGCTATGTTGTGAAACTAACCTTTGCTGTGAGCAAGATTTATTTTCCTGATGGGATTCAGCATTTTTTTGCTGTTTTCAGATGCTCTATGCAGAACAGTTCTCTCCAGTTAAACTTATTCTTTTGCATGGGAGTGATGCTGGAGATCTCTGTTCATTGAGCCCTAGGTAGGGACCACAAGGGCTGCAGCACCACTGGATTCTAAATTTATGAGACTCAGTCAGTGATGCACAGTGGGGAATTGGGGGTGTAAATTAAGCTGAATGGAGTTGCAAAGCCCAGTGTATGTATCTGTGACTCATATTTCTAAGTTCTATTTAGAAGATTGTTTTCTGACATCTCTCTCTTGCCTTCTGTATCTCTTTTGGAATAACAGTTTTCCCCTTTTCCTTCACAGTGGGTAAAGAAACCAGTCCCTGCCCTTCTTGAAAGGTCAGTTCAGTGACAGAAGGTGCAGGATCACTGTTGCTGTCATGATAATCAGTAACTGTGTCCTAGTATTCCATTGTAATCCCAACATGACTTTGAGAGAACAGCTTTGCTTGGGAACTGAATCGATGGCAGGAATGAAGGATTTGAGTAGTTTTTGGATGATGTGAGAATGATTCCTTGAGAATCCTTGGTGCTCTTGTGGTGGTGTCTTGTCTTGGAGCTACAAGGTGAATAACCTGCTCTTCATGAGCAGCTCCCCCCCAGCCACATGTGCTGAGTGCTTCTTGAAGTTGTGCATAAGTATTTCTTCCATGAATGGTGAAGTTTTATTTGTATATCATGCACCTTAACTCTCACTAAATGAATAGGCAATGAAAACCCAGCTTAAGTAGTGATTCTTCTCTCTTGATTACTTGGAGAGCTGCTGGTTCAGATCAAAGAATGTTTTAATCCATCCTCTTGCATAATCCAAAGATCCTACTGGATTGATTTTGTTTTCTGTAAATGACAAATCTGAATCAAGAGCCTTCATTGTGAACCTATTAAAACATAGTTTGCAAAATACACTTTGCAGTTAAATCATGTGAAAGTTATACCAATGGAATGAAGAACTTGATTGGAAAACTCTTGTGAGCACACATGTCAGTCTGTTGGAAAGTGGGGAATCTGGGGTTGTTATTTTCCATGTTGTAAATAATGTCAGCAGCCAAAGGCTCTGTAGATCAGCCTGAGTGCAGGCAGGAGCCTCAGGATCTAAACTGCACACACTCTGATAAAACTTTATTATTTTTTTGGTGTCCTCATTAATGCTCTCCAAAACTGCTGTTAAATATTTCTGGCAAGCAAGGCTTCAGTGTAATTGTACTGTGTTGTTCAGGATTTATTAATTATAATCTTTTCTCGCAGAGTCTATTTATATTTGATCATGACATTAATTGGTTGCCAAAACAAACTAGAGTTAATGGTGTTTAATTAAGTGGTTGGGAGCAAGCAAGGACAGTTTATTTGGAAAATCGGTTTCATTGATTTATATGTTTGTTTCTTCAAAGAACATGCATAAATGAAAGGAACCTTTTGGTTCACACCTCTTTCCCTACATGCTGCCCAGGAACCACCAATAACACAGTTGTGACTTTGAACAGATTCGAGAGTTGAGAAGTATCTCTAGTGTATATGTTTGCCTAGACAAACGTAGTAGGAAGTAAATGTTCACATTCTGAATCATTCTGAATTTAAATAAAACCTAAAACCATATGGAAATGAGTTCAAGTAATGCTGAAAATACCAGTAGGGTGTTCAGAACACTGTATTTTGAAAAATGCATCTCCTATCTGGCTAAAGGTGCTGCGGATAAGGAGGGTATGGTAAAACACTAAAATATGACAAGGCAAATATTTCCCGTAATTTTATTAATGCAATATATCATTGTATTTTCATTATATAATAACTTCTATGTTTTCTATCATATGTTTCAGAATTGACTAATTTTACAGTTCAGAAGCTCTTGAACACCAGCCTATTTCTTGTTTTAATGTTAAAATTGGAACTGAGAAGAAAATTCTGAGGACTTAACATCTGGGGGTTTTCTATTTTCGTCGGTGGTTTTATTGTTTGTTTTTGTTTAGTGTTTTTTTTCTGGAGAATCAGTTTCCTAAGTTGAAACCATGATTCAAAAAGTAGTTTGATATCTTTATGCCTTATTTTTGCCCTGATATTCCTCATTGGCTCTGTAAGATATCAGCAGCTATCCAAAACAAGTCATCAAAATCCTGTCTGGAAGTATAACTTTATAGATCTGCCAGGGGCTGTTACTTTCCCAAGAGGAATCAAGACCTCACAGACTTCAAATCCAATACCAGTGTGAACATGAGGAAGATCCCCTGTGTCCTTCTGGTTGGTACCAGCTCTTGTTTTGGTTTAGAGTAGCCCTGAAACTAAAGAAAGTCTAGTGTTTACAGCAGTTGCCTTTTTTTTTTTTTTTTTTTTTTTTTTAGACAAGGATACACATTTTATTAAACAGCAGAGATCTGGGGGAGGGGTGAAATCTTGCTTAAATCCTAAGATATCAGGGCTACATTACACTGTTTACTGTGACTATCATTAACTTATTAAATTTCTCTTTTTGGTTACTTGCATGGGAGACACTCAAATCTGGGGGGTCAGTCAGCCAGAAGTTGATATTGTGTGTTAAACAATGAAGAAAAAAAAAAGGGAGTGTTGAAGCGAACAGAGATTTTTGAGTTTGCAATTGGTTTCAGTGTGCCAGGGCAGGATCTGACAGAGAATGACTAAGCCAGCTCACACATCTATAGTATAATTATTTCTGTAGTAATATCCTCTTTTTGTGAGATTTTCAAATGCAGCATTTTTGTTCCCCCAGGTAATTAGACACTGTCTTTCCACAGCTGAAATCTCAGCGCTTTCTCCATCGAGTCAGCTGCCCGGGTGGTGTTTATCTTAACCTTGTTTTGAGTTTCTCCAACAAAGAGATGACTCCTTTAGTTCTAATTTAGTTTCTCTTGGTATTTCTATTATCTCTTTCTAGTTGGCAGGCAAGGAAATCAGATGTGCATCGAATGAAACCATTTGTCATGGATTAGTGCATGCAAATGCCTTGATAACAGCAGTAGACCAAAGCTGTGAGTGTCTGAGTGCTGACTTAGGAAGAGAAAATTAACAAGGCCAAACCACCACTGATAGCTGTCCCTAAATGAGATTATTCAATGCCTAGGAGCAAGATGAGGCTTTTCTGTGCCCTCCCTTGACATTTGTCCTCGTACTGAAATCTTTAGTTACTAGGGAAATGCACAGTGAAGCCTGTGAGGTGGAAAAGTGTCCATGGGTGCTCATGGCTTTCCCAGGACTACAGACCATCAGGACCTTCCCTCTGTCCAATAAAACCTGTCTGTATCCCCAGCTCATAGCTGGGCAAAAGAGAAAATCATTAATGATCCTCCAGTGTGTGTGTCCCTATCACAGCACACTGGGAGTCAGGAGAGCTGCCAGGCAGGATACTTGAATGAACCCTGTTGAGAAGGAATGTATCTTCCTCAGTGTCTTCTTTGGAAATGTTTTGCATTTCCCTCTTTCCCCGAGGGCAGAATTGGGTAATTGTTTAATGCTGATCTCCTACTCTTGATAACAGGCTGAATTGAAGGAGTTGACAGTGGTTATTAGATATTTATCTCATGCTTGTCATTGTTACTCCAGTTCTTTTATGAGCCTGGTTGGACTCTTTTCAGTCCTAAAAGGTGAGCTCTGCCGAGTTCCCCACTCAAAGGATGGTGTGAGGAGGAGCTGAAACAGCTGTAGGAAGGGAATTTTGAAACCCCCTGAGTGGGAGCAGACTGTGGGCAGTGAGCATCCTGGGCACATTGTATTTCTAACCATCCCAAACCACCCTTGGGAGATCACCAAAGACAGGTTCTGTAATTTAGTGCAAGGTCCTGCTGTTTTCTGTAGATTTTTACCCCGTTTCAATTTTTTTTCCTCCCCCTCACTGTTTTGTGTATTTCTAGATTTGTCTCCTTTCCTTTAAACCAGTTTCCTTTATTTTCTCTAAATCTTCCTTTGTGTAAGCTCTTATAGCTCTCACTTTTGGAAAAGGCCCTCTGAACCTCCTTCCCTTAGTCAATGCAGCTTGATGTGGTGTTTGAGCAACAAAATTCCACTTGATTTCATCCCAATTAGAACATCAGTGAATAATTTAAAACATTTCTCTCTAGAAAGAATTAAAATGTAGCTATTTCATCAAAAGATTTGAAACTCTAAAATACTTTTCCTACTTCCTGATGTTGACACCACAGTTTAAGTGTTTTCTAAGAAAAAACAGGGAAAATATAATTTATAACGTTTTCCACCTATAGGAAATACTGTTGATCAGAATATTCCAATGGAAAAAAAATTCACAGGTACTTTGTGCCTGTCTCTACAGAGTGTATGCAAGACATTATAACTATCATAGTGGTTTCTGGTTTTCTTACTTCCTCCCCCTCTGCCTTTGTGCTTTGATTTTGTGCATTTGTATTGGAACCAAACCTTCATGCCTTACACCCCCCAAATCTCTCCCTGTTTCCATGCTGCAGTGTAGTCAAGACACCTTGCTGAGGTCATGATGTTCCCACAGACACAAGCAGGTTGGTCAGAGAGGGTGATGCAGACTCTGGAAAGCAAATTCTCGACTGGGCAGGACCAGTTCTGAAAATGAACAAATGCTGGTGCTAAAAATAGGTTCAAACTGAAGGGAATGGGATTCTGCTTCAGTTGTAAATCATCTGATGGCTTCCTCTAATAAAACAGCTCCCTGACTTTTTAGAGAGCACTTAATTGGCTGTGAACTAACTGCCTGTTGCTGCAGTGTGTGGTGATGAACCTTCTGTGAGCAGTTCTTTGTACCAGCCCTAATCCTCTGAGGTTCAGGCTGTGTAAGTCCCCCCTAAACCCTGTTCTTATGTAAAACAAATTATTTTGTGTGTTCCTTTTTTGTTTTCTAGTCTATCAAAGGAAAGGGTGTAATCTATAATGTCTAGAGATGGGAACAAGCTGCAGAGCAGTATCACATTTATACTGAAGTCCTTCTGAAGAGGATTGTGTGTCTTTAGTTTGCTGCTCCCTACATCTGAGGGGCTGTGTTCTTTAACAGGTGAAAAGAGGTTATCCCTTAGTCCTGACAGAATCTATGAATCAAAGTCTGTTAGGGGAAAAACTCATATAGAGTTTAAAATGCAAACCTGCTTTTAAATGTAACTATAGCAAAATAGTTTTCTCTGAATAATGCATTATATGAATTAGTATCTTAAGTTTCAGAGATCTTACTGTAAACTGTACCCTGCCTGATTTTCAAGTGCTTTAAAGTCCGGATTTTATATTGGAACCCAACAAAGATATAAACAAAACTCAAATATGCCTTTACCAGGAGAGATTATTCCATGTTCTGATGGAACATACAGGCCTCAGAACATCTTCACAGACAGAATGGTTTTATGGGGACCCAACCAACAGCGGCCTTTGTTTGGTCCTTTTCTTTCTCTGGTGCCCAGAGCAGGCATCCCATCCCTGGTGCTCTGTCCTTGGCTTGGCTTGATGTGCCAAGTACAAGTGTTGCTGTGAGCTGGGTGATGGATCATGGAGCCTCTCAGCTCCTTCTTTTCATGGAATCAAGTGCTTTGCTGTAAGCCAACTTCACGCTGGCTTAACTTTCATGGTGGGTAAGCTGTAATCTATCAGACTGCCCCAGCTGTGAGGTGTAAAGAGCCTTCACATTCACTTACTGCTGCTCAACTGGCAAACAAGTTGTGCAGTTGCAGGGAATGTTTCCTGTGTCCAGGCTCTCAGTTGAACAGGCAGTGCAGGGTTTGCTTCAAATGTGGAGTTTCCCACTCATTACTGAATTGCTTCCTTTAAAAGATGAGAAGATTGGGCTTTTCCTAAGACAAAAAGGCTCCTCTTTAACTGTGTTTCTCACTTGAAGACTACACTTCATGCCACAGTTTAGTGCTGTGCTTCCAATCCTTCACAGGCAGTGTAACATGGATTCTGCATTTTTTGAATTTTCAGTGCATTTTTTGAAATGTGTCTGACTTGCAAATGTGAACTGCCTGCTGTTAGCTCAGTGCACTTGCAGCCCAGCTACAGCATCATGAAAACTTTCATTTGCTATAATTGCAAAAAACCCACCACCTCAATTGTAATCTCTTGATTGCTTCTAAAGACATAGATTTCTCTAGGGAAAGACCTTGTTCTGTCCCAAAGGAGGACTGTGATCTGAGAACTCTGACTGGAAAATAACCCACAAATAATGCCTTGTTTGGTCCAGTCAAAGGTGTGGGAACACACACATGCTTGGGATAGATGCTGTTAGTGTCCTGCATGTCCTTCCCCACTAATGACCATTTTTGGGCTGCAGCTGTTGAGGTTGACAGGAGAAGTTTTGCTTCTGGCTTGTTGGAACCTGGGAAAGGTCTTCTCCATAGCTTATCTTTGTTTTGGCAACACAGAAGCTCAGAGGGTTTGTAGTTATTGACCAGTGGTTTTGTTCTTGTCAGGACTTTGTGCTTTCATAGAGGCACAGCACGAGTCCAGTGTACCAGTCCAGATGGGGGCCACCAGTTTGGGCGGTGGAGTCCTGGCAAGGGATCCTTTTCCAGAGGATCCTTTTTCTTTTCATGCAATGGAAAGATGACTGAGCATCAGCTGATGCCCACTGCCTGGCTCGCAGAACGTATTCAGAGGCTCTTGTTAGGCTTTGAGAATCAAACTAGGACTTGATTCCATCTGTACTGATGAATTAATGTGAAAAATTCTCATTGAATCTCTTGTGGAGATAGGCTTTCTTGAGTAATTGCAGCAAATTTTGTGTTCTATTGTGACAATTGTTTGTTTATTTTTGCAGTTTGTTGGAATACAGGGTAACAGTCTACACTTTGCAAAGCAGTGTTCCTTTTGTTGTGTGACTAAAGCAGTGTAAATAATATATTTTTTTTTTTTTATGTGACAGCCAAAGCAAGATATCAAGTGTTGGTTTGGTGCAGTGTTTACATTTTGAAATTAGTTTAGAACAACTCGATTGTTCTTCTGACTAACTGGAAAATAAAA
>VYXB01004233.1:1427201-1451756 GCA_013397135.1 Pachyramphus minor | reverse complement strand
AAAAAAAAAAAGAAAAAATCTGAAACAAGTTGACAAATTTATAAACACTGAAACAGCAGCAAGGAGAAAGCAAGATTAATTAAAAAAGTCTAGATATTGTAGTACTTCTTTCCTTAAATAGATTTAATTCAGAGTATCTCTAACCAGAAGCCGTGTTCTGCTGTAGGGTTGACTCTTCATCTTTCTTCTCAAAGTAGAGCTGTGGAGTTGATATGACTGGTAGGGAGAGTAACTTCCAATGCTTCTTCAGTTTTCTGAAGAGAGAAACTAAGAGAGCAGGGATGGAACATGAGGGTTTTTCTCCTTCACTTGCTATGAGACAGCAAAAAGAGCCAGTCCATCGCTCTCAGTCTCCATGGATAAGGTAGTGTTTTATGGAAGGTTGGATGGGCTTTAAGACAGCTCCTAACCCTGGCAAAAAGAGAGGAGATGAACAAGACAGATCTAAAATCCCTGCCCCTGAGGCTGAGTGCACGGATCTGTGATCTGAGCTGGTGGTGGCAGGTGCTGGTCACTGAGAACTAAACACATGTGAAAAGGAGGCTTCAAGAAACAAAGGATGTGTATCATAAAAACAACTTCTTGCAAAGTTTACCCTCTGGGAAGGGCACACTTTTGGCTGGTTTTGCTTTTCTTTCTTTCAAAAGAAAGCTGAATCACTGCCCACTAATTCTCAGTGCGATGCAGGAGGCAAAGCCTTTCTGCCATTCTGCTGTATTTGAACACAAGGCTTGACCTGTGGCTTCCCTTCTGCCTGTTTGTGTTTTAGATGAGGCCAGGGCTGCACCAGCCACAGCAGAGCCCTGCCCATGGCCTCCCTTCATCCATTCAGAACGAAGCAGGAGCCCACAGAGAGGGAAAACAAAGCTTTGACAAACCGATGTTTGTCTGCAGTGCTGTTGTGTTTTGCTGACTTCAGTCATCTCAAGACCTTTGCTAATTTAATGAGCCCATTTCACTTGCCGGGGTGACAGTTCTCCAAGTCAGACACCAGTACTCCTTCTCCTTTAATATACATCTGAGGCAGTTATTTTGCTGTCCTTGAAGAAACACAGACTGAAATATAATTTTACTTTGAGAGATGCTTCTAGGAGTTTTTTTAACAAAGTATTAGAAATGTGTTTCTTTATCTCAGTGATAGCATCTGCTTTTGTCATTTTTATGTAAACTCAGCTCTGATTTGCACAGCACCATTGTTCTCCTCTTCCAGAGAAAGCATGATTGTCTATCAGCAGCAAAGCTCTGTGCAATCTAATATTAATCATTGACTCTAGCAGTTATTTAAACTGTATCTAATTGTGACTTTTTCATTTCAGGTTCTTGAGAGGGTGGAGGGGATTGTAGTAGGATTCCTATGTGGATATATTTGTTTTAAAATAGTAAATTAGTTACATAGAGTAAATGAGTTGGGGGTTATATGTCAGGAGATGTTTACTGAAATATGTAGACTTGTAACAAAACCCCAAACCAAACAAAAAACAAACAACCCCCCCCAAAACAAACAAACCACACACAAAAAGCCAAACCCCAACAAACTTCTGGAAGGAACAACCAGTTTTAGCAGGATCCAAATTTTGGTAAAACAGAATGAGAGGCTGAGTGATGGAGTAGTTTTGGCAACCAGCTGGGGCCAACCCACCCCATCATTTTTTCAGCAGCACAAAGCACAAACCTCTTTCCAAAGCCTTGTGATTTTTGTAGAAATCCCAGCCCAGTTCTGTGTGATGTTTTTTCATATTGTTACCCAGCTCAGTGAATGATCTGTAGCTGTCAAATCTTAGAGCCCCAAATTTTTGCTATCAGAAATAGAATGGGGTGTAAAACACTTAGGATTGGTTTTGATGGCCCTTCACGTGGAATAGAAAATGTAGATTCATTTCATAGCTGACAAAGAGCTGATTATTTATGTGTGTTAGAAAACAACTAAGAACGTCCAAAAATCTTTTTTTACCATTATGGATGACTTTCCTTGTATTTTCACATCGTTCTTTTTGAATCATGACAAACTGAGATTAAAGAACAAACAGCCCCTGAGATCTGTCATTTTTTCCCAATGATTTGCATAGGATGGTGCCCATAAATTATAGAGGCAGCTACTGGATACTGTGAATGTACAACTACTTCATTTGTGATAGAGTTTTGAGAAACATCCTGTGATTTGTATCTGCAGAAGATAATGGTGCTATCCTATAAAAAAGCCGCTTAACATTTTCAGGATGCTAAACCATCAGGAAAGGGTGCTAATTTCCTTTTTTAATATGAAGTTTTATGCTGGATTGTATCACACTCTGCCTATCTCTCTTCTTATTTCTTTTGACATCAAAGGAATGAAAATCCACCCAGTTTTGACCACCCTCTTTTGTCTGAAGCATCTCCTCCTTCTGTAAATGGGAAGTTTGGGAAACATGCTGTAAGAAAAGGAGGCTTAATTTTTCTCTGCTGCAAAGCCTCCTTATTTATGGCTGCTGTTATTTTATGCATTTCCTTTCATTACTCCTTGAGGAGGATAGAGGAAGGGGGCAATGTATCATCTCTCAAAATGAGCATGTGTGGATATGCACAGGGCCAGGCATGTCTAACCTTTTTGTTCTCTATTGTGCAGGAATATTCGCTACAAGCCTCTCTGTACATAGTGCAGAGTCCCATTTTTAGTGTACAGACCTGTTTTCATTCACTTTCTTCACATAACATTGTCCTTTCTCTTCCCTTATTTCTTGTCTGCTCAGTGTGGTCCATAGTGGGGATGTTCACAGCAGCAGGGTTTTAGTCACTCTCCTGGGTAACTCAGTGCCAAGAGTTCCCATCTGCTGACCAGGCCTTGCAGTCAGTTGTTCAAATCCTCACAAGGGTTTGGGGGTCTGTCTGTATTCCTGCTGATCCTGATGGAGATTGAAATGTTTTCAGTTGTGCTGTTGCTGAGAGCATCTTTCCTCACTGTACAAGTGCCAGTCTGGAATGATATGTTTCCCTTGGGACCGGGGCTTGTCATGGGCCAAAGTAGCAGGAACAGCACTGCAAGGGGCAGCAGAAAACCCCTGGTGCTGCCTTGGCCAGGGGAAATGGAGGTTGCTGCCTTCTTCAGGTATTTTTTTCCCACACAGAGAATTTTTCCCTCTGCAGAGAATTTCTGCAGTTCCCCAAATAGCAGTTAAAACATCTTTGTAGCTGCAGGGACAAGGTGTGGCAGTAGCTGCCCTGGTCTGGGTTGCAGCGGTAACACGAAGGCAATGCAGGAGCTCAGCACACACTAATTTTCCATGTTTCTTGTCCCTGCAGCCCCCAGGGCAGTCTGGCTTTCTCTGCCCTCAGGGCACAGCTCTGTCAGGATGTAAGTGGTGAGCTGTACACCCAGGGGAGCAGACATTGTCCATGTCTCCTGTCACCACAAGGCAAAGGCAAAGCCCCGCTGACCTCAGGGATGACAAGGTGCCACCACAGGCACATGACTTCTGACATTCCTTTAGGAAATACTTCTCAAATTCCCTGATTGTTCTTTTTTATTTTTTTTAGGCTGCCTACCCTCACCTCAAGAAGCAAGCTATCTTCTTCTAACATTTTTATTTTTACCTTCTGTTTTCTGGTGGCCATAGCTAGGCAGACCTCCCAGGGATCATGTTGCCTAAATGAAACACTTAAAATCATAAAGGACAGATGTATGAAACCTGAGAACAATATAAATTATCCTGCCTTTTTTCATCCCTAGAAATGTTTTTCTTATTACATTTTCAATTATGATTCTTGTAACAAATTCTAAAGTATAGACTTTAGTCTATATATAGTCTATACTATGACTCAAGTGCAGAAAGTGTCCAAAGTGTCATTAAGTCCACGATGACTGTTTCTGTCAATATTTAATATTTGGGTAAGTGCAATTCATGCTGTAAACAAAGCCATGATAAACTGGGGGAAGGTAGTGCTTGTATGTCCAGAACACAGCTTTACATCCATCCATAGCCTTGCTGTAAGCCAATTCATTTCCTGCTTTGCTTTTCCCACATTCATATGGATTTCTTCCATGGAGGTTTCAGGCACTATACTCTTCTGTACGTGTGGTAAGATTCAGAAGCTTCAAATCCATAAAATCTATCCACTTGGTGATCCTCTGGTAAATAATGCCTGAGTTTATAGTTTTTTTCAGCTTTGTGATAGATCATAACTTGGATTTACAGCTGTTTGGCTGCCTGGTGGGCAGAGGGGTAAATCTCCTGTCCTTGGGTGTCTCCAGCCTGGCAGCACCTCTCCTGTGTGTGATGCTCAGAGCCTGGCAGAGACAGGATGCTCTTGTCCTCCCTGGGGAGTGACCAGTGATTCCCTGCTCCTGGTAGTTAACTGTGACTGGGGATAGGTAGTAACAGGTTTTCTTTACAATAAGCTTGCCAAATATCACACTTCTGGCAGTGATAGATGTATTAATTAGCATTTTTATGGCATAATAGTCTATAGTCTTAAAATGTCAAATTGTGAGAACATTTGTAGATTAGGCTTAACTATTAGTGCTTTTCCAGGAATTTATATGTAGACATGTATTATTTCTTTATTAGCAGTATTAAATCATTGTAGTTAGAGAGTTATATATCTGTTCTTTATTCATTTTTCCCCTTCCACCAGAAACAGGCAGATTTCACAACATCTTACCCAGATGTCAATATTTGAACAATTTGAAGATATTTTCTCTTTATAAGTCTCTTATGTAGCTTTATAATATGGAAAAGTGGAGGATATAAAGGTTTTATCAGTATGCTTTCCCCTAACTTAGTTTATATTTCCTAATTTTTCAAGGAGGGAAACTTCCCTACCTGTCACGAGAAAAAAAAGAGGTAGACTATGAAACATTGTCCTTAATGGCAGCAATGAAAGTGTTCTGTGATTTGGGATGTTAGAGCAGGTCTTCTGGGAAATGGATTAGTAGGCCAGGAGAGGGTATTGTGATCAAAGTGCATAGTAAATTAATTTACCTCACACTCCTGCAATTTATCACATAGGTATCACCTCTACATGTATAAAGATATATGAGTATGGATGTGATATTGCTCTAGTGCTTATATCTTTTTCCTGGACCTAAATAATTTAACACTCCTGCTTTAACCTTTTTGAAATATTAAAACTCTGCCATTCCTTAGATTTGCCTTCGTTACAACTGTTCCATTACATTTTTGTGTCATTATGACACTGGTTCATAATTGCAGCCCAGACAGGTCTTCAGCCATTTGAATAGAAAGCAAACCTGGTTGTGGCTGGTAAATGCTAAGCAATTCCTTGATGAACAAGGACACACTTCATAAGGAAGGAGGAATGACAGATTCACTGACATCAGGAGCCTTTTTTAAAAGAAGGTTTTCATTTGCGCGCTCTTGCAACTTTTGGCTTGCAGTCATTTCCCATCTCCACAGCAGTTCTGAGTGGTTTTTCAAGTTGCTGTAGTTATGCTGCTCAATTAGACTCGGCTGGTAAACAGTTCATTAAAAATATCTACTTCAAAGCAAGATGAAAGAAGTCTTTTAGAGACTTTGGTGGAGAATGGGACAAAATAAAGATCCATCTATTGTTGAAGGGCCTCTAGGTCGGGGAGTGGAGGTGATGTGATGAAGTTGAGCATGGGAAATTCACAGTTATGTCCTGGCCTGAATTAGAGGGGGAAGAGTTTTGCTGTGCTACTCTTGGGCCAGGGAAGTGCCCTGACAAGGGGCTCTGCTCTCTCTGTGCTTTTAACCAAAAACTGGATGGTTCTTCAGCACCTCTTTCCCATCAGAATGACTGCCAAGTGACCCTCCTCCTCAAAGTTTAAGCTGTATAGGGGATGTGCTACCAGGTGACAAAAAGATTTCCTAAATAACAGTCACAATTAGCTTAGAGACTGTGCTCAGTTCAGTTAAGGTGAGCTGATCCCTGTTGCTCCTGGAGTTGGCAAGCAGAATGCTGCAGAGGAAAGGGTCTGCTCTTCTTCTGCCATCCCACAGCCTCTTTCCAATGATTCCTTGGCTCCTGTTTGCAGAACCAACAACTTCTTCAGCTGGAATCCCTTTATTGCCTGCCTAATTAATTGCTTATCTCCAGGTCTTTTAAAAATCTCTTAATTGGTGTATGTAGCTGTCTGTTTCCCCTAAAGTCTGAAACCATTTTATGTTCATCTTATCTAAGTGTACAATCAGCTAAATTAATACTAATTACAGTTTCCGAGGCTCTCTTGAATTCCTTTTCTGAAGAGAGAAAAGTTTTCTTTATGGTTATTTATGGGTAGAGGTCATGAATATCTCTGTATTAATCTCTTTTGATTGCTAACACCTGATAACTCAGATTGCTTCTTCCTACAGTATTTTTGGTTCAATTAATTTGCTTTTACTGCTGGATCTAACACACATTCTGCTGTAGTAAATCACCTGCTAATGAAAGTACATCTTTTTAAATCAGTTCCGACCTGCCTTGTTAGACTTTCCTCTTGAGGAAAAATGTGTACCTGAAAACACTAACAGAAAATTCAGATAAAACCCCAGTTACTCAGATATTTCATTTTCACTGAAATTTTCGAAGTGAAATACTGTCACCTTTAAC
Source organism: Pachyramphus minor (assembly GCA_013397135.1). Taxonomy (NCBI): domain Eukaryota; kingdom Metazoa; phylum Chordata; class Aves; order Passeriformes; family Tyrannidae; genus Pachyramphus; species Pachyramphus minor. The sequence continues at coordinate 1,445,207 of VYXB01004233.1, read as the reverse complement.
TTTTATGAGATTTTGACATCAATGTGAGTGGTTCTGACCATCCTTTGCATATTTTTAAGTGTATTTTTTTAGCATAGAGTTATTAGTGTTTCCTGTAGTTTTTTCTGTTCATTTAAGTCATAGAACTCCGAAACTGTACTAACAGTGTGAAAATACAACACATCAGGTATCAGGGTGGCAGGACAGGGCAGATTCCATCACCTGGGATTGGCTGCAGGGAAGTATGTGGGAGAACAAACAAAACCATGAGGGTGGCACTGTTTCCAGAAGACCAAGGAATGATGAGGTAGCAAAAACACTGGAGCTCAGACTACAAAACTGGCAAGAAAAAGGTGATGGAAGAAGTTGCTAGTCTTGTATAAGAGCAAATCTTTCCCAAACAAGCAGTTGGCTCTTGGCTGAGTTTTCATCCCTGTGTTACTCCATCAGCAGATTGGAGTAGGTACCCAGAAAGACTACAATGATTCAATGGCATTTTACCAGCACTACCCAAAAGACTTAGGGCAACAGATAACTGTGATCTAGGGTTGTACATAAAAGCACCTTTGGGCCCTCTACAAAATTAAATCCATTGATAGCTCCTGTGAGGGATTTCAGGTGAGCCAAGTGACCCATCAGAGAAAGGAGTAAATGCTTACTCAGGACACTTCATCTTAACCAGGGCAAAATTAATCTCTTCCACTGAGGTAGAAAATTTGTTATAACAGCTTTTGTTCAGGTCCATGAGAGTGAGAGGTATGTAACTGGGTGTGCAGGTGACAAAGAGGCTTTTGGGCAGTCAAAAGGGAGGAAGGGTGTAGTGATCTTAAATAAGAGGAGGACAGAGGTAGAGAACTACTTTGCAATGTGTCAGTCCATTCACAAATCAACAGTATTCTAGGATTCAAAAAAAACTAGTGATGTTTGCACTGAAATCTGTACCTGTCTCCCTGATGTCCATGACATCTGGCTTTAATTCTGATACAATATAGCTAGAACAAAATTCTTCTCTTATCACAGCTGTAGCAGGACTCCTCATTGTGTCAAATCTCAGTTTGCAGTACTGGCCACTGTGAATGTTTTCGTCCTGCCTGTAACAAGAGTGTCATCCTGGCCATGTCTGAATCATGCTGCATGAGCCATCTAAGATGCAATCACTGAAGTTTATATATGCAGCCAGAAGTCTTATTAAGGCTCTTGTTTCATGCCCTGATTATTTCCACCTTCATTTTTCTGTTCTTCATAAGTTTTGTTACACTGTGCCAGTGTCTATCTGCAGTCATGAGGCAAAGACTGTCCTTACCTTGTACCTTGTCTTCCCTCTGTCCTGGCGTCCCCTTGGCTATTACATCAACTGTAAACTACCTGTTTTGATTTTTTTAAATATCATTTTGGGTCTATTCCCTGCAGTTTTATTTCCTGTTTGTGCTGAACTTGCTTTCATGGGTACCTTGCATTGTGCAGGTTTTCATGTTGTTCATTCCCAGAGTACTTTCTTACTTTTCTCCCTTTCAAAGCACCATTGGAGTAATGGATGAGGTGTAGCAATTGGTCTGATATTCTGTAATGATTTCTCTATAACTGTGTAAAAACACACTTTCTTCAGATATCTTTCTTCAAAGATCTGTAGTAAGGACAACAGATAAATCAGTCTTAAACTCAGGTGACTGTATCTGATATATGAAGGCATCTCCTGGGACTCAGTGGTTTGGGTACCCAAACACAGGCTTGTACTTACTGTGCTTTTCAGCCACAGTAAGTTTTCACAGAGCCACAGTTCTCAGGCATTTAGTTTAAAGGATCCAGTTGCATCAGGGTTTGATTTCAGTGGGTCTTAGTTCTCTGAATATCTCCCTCCCATAAAAAGAAGATTTTAAGTATGTCCACACAATGCAAAGGAAACCAGAGGTGTCCTTGTTGTAGCTTGTAGCAGCTCCAGAGCCAACACAGGTGCATCAGGACATGCTCACTGGATGCTCTGTTAATTTGGTACCCTGCTTCCCTGGCTGGGCTGGTTTCTGTGTTGCTCTATGTGTTGGTTGCAAATCTACTTTCTGCACTCAGGGCAGAGTAGTTTTAAGCCATTAGATCAGCTTAGGGGCTTATAAGACAAAAATTCAGTATTTTGGGCATTATCTTAATTACCAGCATGTGCTCATGTTGTTTCTTAGATTTTGTTAATAAACAGTTATCAATAGTTATTAACTAAAATTTGATATTGTAGCTAAAACTGGATATTGGCTCACTCACTTATGCCTGTGACTAGGCATAATGTGGAGTGCCTGGGTTTATTAATCTGAACCAAATTTCACTCTCTGAAAGAAGGAATGTGTTATTAAAGTGAAGTATATGTGTATAACCAGGCTATTGCCTCACAAACTGTGGTGATAAACCTGGGGCTTAGGTACTCCTGAAAATATCCCCTGTGGAGAAGGACACACATTTGTTTATAATAAGTCAGGGACGTAGAACAGGATTTCTGCTGGCATTTTTAGCCCATACCCTGGCAGCAGTCAGCAAGCTCTTAATTAGCATCTAAAGCCAACATTAGGGCCTCAAGGGTGACCTTCAGTAGAGAGGAGCAATCAGACACTTTTAATTTCCTAATTACTGAGTGGGGCTAATGGATGCATGGCGACATCAATTCCACAAAAACTATTCTGGTTTCTCTTGGGTTCCTCAGACTCCTTTGTGTGTATCGATTGCATCTCTGCCCTGAAAAACATATAGGCAGTGTGAAGGAAAGCTATTTTGGCTTGAGGGGCTATGAGATCAACACTGTCACTGTATACATAGTGATTTAAATGTGATATTCCAAACAGAGGTTGAGGCACTCTGCCTATCTGCACTGAAATAATGGTTATAAAGTGTGCTCTGGTTTTAAGGACATAAATGTGAAATAGGGAGTTTCCTCAGAGCTGAGAGGTTTAAACTGCTCCAGTGAACAGCAGACATAATGCCATCACTTACAAGGAGCAGCTGAGGTCACTTGGTCTGCTCAGCCTGGAGAAGTGGAGACTGAGGGGAGACCTCACTGTGGTCTTCAAAATCCTCACAAGGGGCAGGCACTGATTTCTGCTCTCTGAGGACCAGTGACAGGATCCAAGGGAACAGCCTGGAGTTGAGTCAGAGGAGGTTTATGTTGTATATTAGGAAAAGGTTCTTCCCCCAAGGGTGGTCAGGCTCCCCAGGACTGTGGTCACAGCACCGGTCAGAGCTCCGGGAGCATCTGGACAATGCTCTCAGGCACATGCTGGGATTCTTGCATCTGTCCTGTGAAGGGCCAAGAGTTGGACTCAACAGCCCTTGTGGGTCCCTTCTAACTCAGGAGATTCTATGATCAGTTATACTTATTAAAACAACTCCCCACAAAAAAGGAAGCTAACATTTTTCAAAGGTTTGCACAAAGAGCACGTTCACAAGGTATTCCTTGCTCACTGTGGACTGATTACTAAACAAAGTGACTTAGGTCAGCTGTAGAGCCAGCAGGTTCTGAGGCTTCAGACCTTGCTGTCAGCTGCTGCCATGGATCAGGGACTGGTGTTGGATTCAGAGGCCACACAATGAGTTATTTTCTTTGCAGCACTTGGATACAGGGTCCTGCTTTCCTCTCTCTAATTTCTACACCTCTTGGTAGCATACTCAAGCTTGTGTAGTGACCTGGAACTAAGTAATTACTGTGCATAAAAGTACATATATTTCCTGGTGTAAAATGCCAGTAACTGTGCCATATTGCAATTATACCACTTCAAAAATTGCTCTTCTAAATCAGTTTGACATGTGATGTCTTCAATGCTTTTCACCAGTTTTGCATTATGAAGAATGGTAAATAACTGCTTGGTCTTTCCATGTCATCTGCTATTTTTCAGTGTCCCTCCCCTTTATTTGTTTCTGCTGGAAATTAAGTGTTTAAACTCATTTAGTGTCCTTGATTCCCTTTGGTCCTTTTGCTGGTCTCTCCCTCTCTTGTTTTTCCCACTTTGCTGTTTATAGGGTGGAGATCTTAAGTCTTACTAAAAAAGAGTAAAATTTAACTACATTCCTCCTCTACTTTCTTTTTTTTTCACAAAACTATTATATTTCCAGCTCTTAAAGTGACAGATCTTATGCTTGAACTGTCATTTTTTTTCCAACCTGACATTGTTTACCTTAGAAACAGCTTGGAGAAGGTAGAGCTGACTTATGACTTCAAGTAGAATTGCATTTGTTTTGTTAACTCTTGTATCATTTAATGATTTTTTTTTCCCCTTCAAAAAAAAACAACAAAAAAAACCCAACTAAAAAAAAATCAATTTAAATGCGGTTCAACAAATGAAAATAACAATTAATGTTGGCCTTCAAAGTGAAGCAGGGGGAGTGAGTGCTGGTGTTCCCTCCAGAGCCCAGTGCTATTTTTCTTCCTTTGATAATACCAACAAACTGGAAGCAGCTTGGGCAGATTTGTGTGGGGAGGTGTAAAAATTGTGGGAGTGTGGAAACAGAAAAATAAATTTATCTTCATCCCACTACAGTGTGTCATTGCAGCTGTTTATTTCAGTAGTTGTTCCACATAAAATTCCAAAGCGGATCCAGCTTCTCCACTGCCTCAAAGTGGCTGCAGCACAGGGGTGTTTTCAGGTAACAGGAACAACGAGCCTGAATGCTACCTGTATTTCCACATGTGCCCCAGACAGGTGCAGGTCCTGCTGCTTCACCAGCAGACAAATATCTACTGCCAGGAGCTGTGCCTGTACACAGCAAAAAATGTGAAACCCTCTGAGGAGGAGCTTGAGGTTGGAGGATGATCTTGCCTCACAGATTTGGAACCCCACATCCTGTAATTTTTTTTTTTCCCCTATGTCATTGCTGAAGGGAACATTGGGACAAATGTTGGAAAGGAACTCCCTGTTTCTCAGCTACCCTCTCCCTCTCGCTGGGAAAGTGCCACAGTGAGTCACTTTTAAAGGCAAGAGGTGACTCCAGTAGTGTTGCTGCTTCTATTGAATGTGTACAGGGAGAGCTCCAGCATCTCTGCCTCTGCAGGGTTGTGTGTTTTGGCTCTGCTATAAATTAAAGCTGTTGTCTCTTCCCCAGGTCTCCAAGAGTACCTGGGAGTTGTTGCATTGGAAAGCAACCTCACCATCTGCTCCCAGCTTCTCTCTGGTCAGAGACAAACTTTTACCTGGGTTGTGACTCTGGGGAGAAAGGGGAGGGGAGACTTTGGACAATTAAATACAGGTTCTTTGGTATTTATTAAAACATAGTAACTCTCATATTTAAATAGAAAAATAACTGTTGCAAATGCAGGTTTTTTCCTAAAGTTCAGTTGCTGCTATATGCAGTTCTGGTGCTCCTATACTTAGAAATGCTTAACATAAATTATGACCTAATTAACATTTGCATGGTAGTCTAGACTTCCTACAGCTTATTCTGCTAATTAACACATGACAAATGATCAAGAATTAATATTTCATTGAAACATAACTTGTCCAAGAAAGCCCATTAATGCTGGGGAGAACATTTCATTTCCTTATAGTTTTATAGCTGAAAAATGTTCCGTTACAGTTAAGACTATTATATAATTTTGTAATTAAAGTTATTTGTTATTAGAAAAAATGCTGTAATAATGAGTGCAGGTGTTTCAATTTTTTCTGAAATTGTGTTAAAAATAGATGAATACATGTCCTGACATCATCAGCTGGGCTAATTAGGGTTAGGGGTAGTTTGGATTGCTCTATCATTCCCCACTGGACTACAGTCAGCTTCAAACAGGTCTCTGTCCTCACTTTTCCTGGGGAGGTGGGTTACCTCCTTGAAGGATATGAAGGTCTGAGCTCTAACTTCTCATCTTAAATGGATGGCAAAGCATGGCTAAAGCAGAGAGCTGAGTCTTCAGAAAAAAATAGTTCCTTTAGATCTACAGGAAAAGAGCCTGAAGACTTCAGTAAATGGGTATAGGCTAAGGATAATTAACACTTAAATAATAATTAACTGCTAGCTCATACAACTAAGAAGCTGAAGTTTTAAATCAAGGTTGTAATTAGGGTTACATTATCAATGCAGCACAAAAATCCAATGAGGTAGTTCCTTGAGTTCACAGCGATTAAGAACTGGCCATTTTTGCCATGTCTTTTCAAGCACTTCTGTTTCTGAGCAGGGCTTATCTAAAATTTGAATACAACTGTGTCTCCTTGGACTGAAACAGTAAGTTTGATTACCCCTTAAAAAACTCCAAAAATCAAAGATAATCAAACGCAAACACACTTTCTTCTGCTGTATCCCTCTGTAAATAATACCACTTAAGCAATAGGTATTCTTTTGCAGGAATATAAGCCTCACCTACACTGTTTGTCCATTAGACACAAGTCTACAGGCACGACTTGCTCCATTTCTTTTAGATGATATGTCATCATTTGTTCACTAAGCAATAAATCCTTAGTGGTTAATCAGTCAAAAAGCCTATTGGTTTCAGAAGGAATCTCAGCTGCTTGCAAAATACAGGATCTGCTCTCTAAGGAAAGAGCAGAAAACATGCACATATTAGACTAACATTTGCTTTGTTTTAAAGTCAAATTAATTTTTCCTTGCCTGAAGCTGAGAAGGAACTTAATCATATAGAGAGTCTGTAATAAATCCTGCTTGACATATGGTATTTCCTTATGAGCCTCCAAAAAGGAGGGGGACTCAGCAGACACGCTGTTCAGGGACAAAGGCCTGGTAATTTCTGGAGCACCAGCTGAACTCCGACATTTTGTGTTTGCTTTTTGTGCTTGGTTGTGTGTGCTTTTCCTGGGAAGAGCTCCCCACTCAGTTTTGTGGCACGAGGCTGCTCGGCACTGCCCTCAGACACAGGCACAGACCCGAAATGCAGATCCAAAAAATCTGCCCCACAGATTAGCAGTCAGCTCACCTCCTATAAGGTCAGTGTCTAAGGCTTGAGCTTTATGGCTATTGGTTTATAAAAGTTTGAATACTTACCTAATTATAAGTTACCCATAAGCTTTTTAATTCAACCAGCAGTAAAGGTACATGGGTTTATAGATTTTCAGTTCTGAGGTTATGAACACCTGTCTAAACAGTTCAACGTGCCCAGACTTCTACAAATTAAGGATGAATTTTTCGGAACTGTGATCATGAGGAATCATGGCTGATCAGGTTGGAGAGTCTGTTTTCTTTCCCACCAAGTTAAAAACCACAATGAAAGAATGTGGGGGGGTTTGGACAAAAGGGAAGGACTGGGTTTGTATCGAAATGGTGGTGTTACGTAGCAAATCACCTCAACTATCAGTTAAGTACAGAAATGCTGAGAATCCTTGTGCATCATTCTACCATTGCCTTCTTGTGAGAGGCCTCAGTGAGCACTGGGTGTCACTCATTTTTGCTTTTTTATTGCAATGAACTGAATGTTGCAGAGTCGTGTTTTTGAGTTTGTTATAATGGTAACTGTTAGAAGAGTTCCCTTTGTCCAGGGATGGGAGTGCAAATTGAGATTGGTAATATTGATCTGCCAACAGTGATGTATTTTACAGCTGAGTCTGAAACACATCACCCCTTTGAAACTCTCTTTCTTGTTTGGCTATTTTCCCTTTGTTCTAGTTATTTTTTATGTTCTGGGATTGATGCCCACAATGCAAAGAGAACTGAATGAAAAGCCCTTCAGAAATCTAGCAGTTCGTGCCTGTTTACATTCTTCTGTTCTACATTAGAGATACTCAAACACATTTGACCCTGAAAAAAGGCTTCCTTTAGGGCTTTTGATTCACTGTGACATATTACGTGTGTCTGCATTATGCAGGTGCCATCGTGGCATTTGCCCTCTGCTGTTGAGCTGGGGAAGAAAAGTAATAATGCAAAATTTCATGTCATTTACTTTAACTATAGGTGGCCTTTCAGTGCTCCCAATACCCAGATGTGTGCATTTTTATCCCTGAACTTCATAGAAAACAATGAAATATTGTTTCTATAGAAGGGCAACAAAGCTGGTGAAAGGACTAAGCAGGAGTGGCTGAGGGAGCTGGGGGTGTTTATCCTGGAGAAGAGGAGGCTCAGGGGGTACCTCAATACTCTTTACAACTACCTGAAAAGGGGATGTAGCCAGGTGAGGCCCGAGGTCTCTTCTCCCAAGTAACAGGACCAGAGAAAATGGCCTCAAGTTGTGCCAGGGGAGGTTTAAATTGGATATCAGGAAAACTGTCTTCACTGAAAGGGTTCTCAAGCACTGGGATGGGCTGCCCAGGGAAGTGGTGGAGCCATCATCACTGAAAGTGTTCAGAAAATATGTGGATGTGTCACCTGGTGAATGTGGAACTGCTGGGTTAACAGCCAGTGGCCCATTTTTATAAAGCAGTTTCCCTTGAATTCAAAAGGAAATATCCTGAATGTGTTTGATCTATGACAAAAGATCAAAAGTTTGAGATGCAGAAGATACTACACAACACCCACGGACCTGGGGATGGCAGAAATGTCAGTCAAGTTCCTGACTGTTTTGCAGTAAGAGTGATTTTATGTCCCCAGTGGTCTTACATCCTCCAAATGTAGGATGCTCTCTCACACCTGTGTCCTTCAGTTTCTTCAAACTTCTGAAGGGTGACTCTAATTTGGCCTCCTGACTGAAAGGAATTGTGAATAATTAACTCTTGGCTTATATGGTTATTTTAAAATAGTTTCTGATCTGTATTAGTTACTCAGAGAATTTGGAGAGTCAAATACCTTGGAATGATTTTATTTCTTTTACACAACAAAGAGCAATGTCTTGTCTCTGCATTGTTAAATCCTAACTCCATTAGAGCTGCAGGGAAAACCACAGCCCTGACTGCTTCAGAAAAGGTTTTACTACTTTCCAGTTGTTTGAAGCAAAAGCCATTTGCAAATAAACAGTGAGTTGTTAACTGTGTCCTGTAAAAAAACTCTGGTCAGTGCAGTAAGGAACTGCTCTTCCAATTTGTCTGTCTAAATGCAATTAGATGCTGCAAGACTTGCCATAACAAACTGCTAAATTGTCACTGTCATCTACTGAAAGAGACACCTCAAGTTATTGAGGGCACTGTTCATTTCCTCCTGGCAGATAAGGGATCTGTTGGGCTGTCAAGTGTCAGTCGCTGTCAGGCGATGCTGAGATGTGCCCGGACTTCAGAGCGTGCACAGACGGTGCTGCGACGGCATTTTGACTTGTCCTTCTGCCTGGGTGTGCTGCCTCAGGGGTGCATTTGCATTTTCAGCCTCCCAGAGAACAACTTCAGGTTGTAACAGGTGGGGGCAATTCCTCAGGGGAAGAGCGGAGTGGGAGCGAGACTTTAAAGGGGTGAAAATTTGGGATCGGTTATTTTTGTGAGACAGGGCGCAAGCTCAGTTCCCTGGCTGTGGTGAAGGAACAAGCTGTTGTTTTATCATTTTGGGTCTGTCTACAGGAACTGTCAATCACAAGGTCATCTTGTTTTTACTGCTCAGATCTGTGCTTTTTTCAGAATATCTCCATTTTCGCAGACCATCACAGAGGTTAAATGGAGAGAGAGAAAAAAATGTCTTTTTGTGTTGAGTTAGCTGTAAATGCATCATGGGACAGTCTTTTCCTATTGAGAACAGAAGCCTTGCTACTTGAATCTGGCCTGTTTCTAGTATTGAACTCTATTACTTGTTTTACCTTTTTGCTTCTCATTTCTCTTCTGAAATGGGAAGAACCCACCAGAGGCTGTTTTCAGCATTAATTACTTGGCACGATTTGAGATGCTGAGGAAACTCATGGCAGTTCATTTTGGGCTACTGCTTCCCTTATTGATTGATGTTGCTTTTTCCTCACATACTAATTTAATGGGCAAAAGCACACCCCTTTCTCAGTTTGTTGTTAGACAGATTCTTCTTTCTGTCCTCTCCCCTCCAAAGCATCTGGAAGCAGCTGTCTGAGTGCCAGGCCATTACCAAGGGAAAGTGGCTGTGCACCGCTGCACACGTACATTCCTTTCTGACGTGTTCAGCTGTATCGATGCTGGAAGGCAATATTTTGGCTGCTGGAGCTGGTATTTACATTTAGAGCTGAACTGTCAGTTTGCTTCATGGTTTGGAGATGTGAGGTTGTCCATCCATAGACCCGGCACGAGTGTTGGAGAGCCCTTCTGCTCCCCCCTCCTGTCGCACAGGGATTTCTTTGCAGTGAGTCATCCAGTCACAGAATCCAAATGTTTATGGTGTCTGTGTCTTGGCAAGGCCGTCTGTGGTGCCCCAAACACAAATCCATCAAACAGATTGTTGCAGAGCAGCCATGTGTATTAACTCTGTTTATCAGATAATTAATTTTGGTAGCAGGGAGAAGGGATGACCATAATTTACAACGCAATTCAGGGCCACGTGGAAGAAAGAACAGCTCTGTAGTATTGTGGGCTGCAAACAGGAATTCCAAATGCATCCTAGTATCTCAGTGAATATACTAAATGCATTAGGCAACCTTCTAACCAGAAGGTCATCCTTATGGCAACAGGGGAGTCCAGTTCATGTCCTGTTTCTGGCAGGACAGGGCTAATTTCTTCCTGTAAGTGTCTCTTTTGTAATGGATGGGGTTTGGGTTTTTGTCTGGGATTTTTTTTTTTTTTTTTTTGCCATTTTAGTACTCCATAAATCTCAAGAGGCAATATTATCAGTTTTCTGGCAGCAGTCATATTTTAATATTTTTAAACAATATGCTATTTATAGGCCAGCAAAAGATTTGAACATTGTTTTCAGCCACAAATTCTGCTCAGACTAGGAGATGTGGAATTGTCCCAGACAGGTCCTGAACCCTATAAATGTATAATCAGCCCCACTGCTATTTGCTGGATGCATTTTTTTGCTGAATGCCCTGCCAGGGACTGTGAGATGACTTCACCTTGTTTTCCCTGCTCCTTGCCAGGAGAGAAGGAGCAGACATCACCTGTATCTTCTCCAGAGCACATGGAATTCTTCTGCATTCTACCCCTTAGCAGCTGCACAGATCCAAAGTGCAGAGGCAGGAAGCACATTTTTCCTGACTCCTTCTTTATTCCCTTAGTATTGTCAGACTGAGAACTCCCATTTGATAAAATATGTACAACATGAAATGCTTCATCTAATTTTTTTTATCATTGGGGTGACCTCTGTTTATCAATAGCTCAATAATTATTGATATTGCATTTCCTGCAGGGCAGGTAACATCCTTCGAAATTTATTCTCCCTCCCTGCAGTTTTCCTTTCCTTTTCTACAGTTTCTTGCTAGAGGGGAGAGAACCAAACTGAGCATTCAGTTTTATTTTCCAGTTCAGCATCCCCTGTGCTCCTGCAAGCAAAGTGTGGGTCACACTGCAAGCACCAGATAAATGGCTCATTTTACCTCATCACAGAGTGAAATGTTCTCACTCCCTTTTTTTTCTGCTGTTACAACGTGTTTGGTGTGTTCCATTTGCAGCATTTGTAACAAGTTCCAGTGTGATGACCTCCTGTGATCCTCTCGGCAGTGTTTCCAAGTGCTGCTTGTTACAGCAGAAGGGGGAATGGGCAAAATTCCCTTTCCTGCTGTAAGACTCTTCAGAAAGACCAGTGCCTTTGGAATACACTGCATTGTCAGCTTGCCTTTTACCTTGGGTAGCTGTCATGGGCTGCAGGGATTGTTGTGAACAAGTTAAAGGAGCGAAGGTTTATACCAGTCAGTGTTTTAGACTGAGAAGCTGACTGTGTCCTGGGAAGGCACAGGGAGTGGGAGAATTCCAACTGACTCTTGCCTTTTCCCCTCCACAGATGGTGTGTGAGTGTCCACAGTCAAAGTCTTCCAACAGGATATCAGAACTTGGGCTGACTAGAATGTGGGATTCCAATTTATTTTTTTTGGCCATTTTTTTTAATATACTAATTATTAATTATGCAGTAATTTTTTGCAAGTGAGTGGTGGGTTAGGGTTCACAGTAGCCTTTATCAGAGCAGAGTGTCTGCTCTGAGCTGCAATGAAGGGTTTGACACTGGTACAAAAATCCTAGATTAAGACATATCCCTGGTAAAGTAGTGCAGGCTGCTGCTGCCATCATGTTGGAAAAGTTGAGAATAATAAGACCAAAATGCATCACGTTATTTTAATAGTTCACTTACAAACCCTTACATTTCATTTTTAAAAATGCCTAATTGGCATTTTATTCCACAATATCTTGCTTGAAGTTTGTATAAAATCAACAGAATTACCAGAATTTATTTTTTTTTTTTTAATAAAGGCCATCACTTGGATCCAAGACCCTACAAATAAAAAAATGTATCCTAAGGAGTAAAAGGCCCTTCATGCCACTCAGGTCCTTACCAGAACTTCGGAAGATTGGTGCTAAACACACTTTCAATTCTTGCCAGCTCTTTCTCAATCAGCCTCTATTGTGGGAGAGAGGGAAGGAAGAGCTATTCTATCCTAAAGCCCTTTCATGATGATCTGAAATCCAAGATTCAATCAAGTCTTTATATATACCAGGGAAGTGTGTGGTAGATGCCAACCTAAATAGATTAGATGAATTATTTATGTGCATATTTTTGAGACTGACAGTAATCGGTCAAGGATCAAATCGAGGGTCTGGGCTGGGGCCCCTCAGTTTGGAGAGAAGATTGAGGGGGACATGGACATGTCTTGCCAAGTCACAATGGCAAGAAAAACAGCCAATGTGGAGCTGTTCATCATATCCTTGAAAATTAGAGCTATGAGTGCCAGTGAAAGAGCAGGAAGCTGATTTTAAGGGAACATTTGTCCTCTTGAATGTCCCCAGTGTAGGGCTGTAGGTGCTGGGGAAGGAGGAGGGGATGGGGTGGCACAAAGTGGCAGAGGCCCACAGGGAAATTCCTGTCATCTTGAGAAAGTCCTCACTCTTTCCTTATTTTCCTGATTTTTCCATATATTCTGGGAAAGGAGAGGGACACGTGAATTTGAGCTGAGAGAGGGAGCATTCCTCACCTGTTTTCTGAAGAACTAAGAAAATACCATTGTAATAATGAAAAAGGAAAAATGTAAATAATGTAAAAAGGAAAAAAAATCCTACTGTTTTTCCAACTCTCTTGTTTACTTCCATGCCAACAACCACGGAAACTCAGCTCTGGTTGTCACCAAAACCAGGTAATTTCTTTTGAAGAACTGAAGGAAATGTCCATGATATGGACAAATACTTTTGAGACTGCTTTGCAACAGGTTTATCTTGTTTCTAGAGTCACTTAATCTCAGATTATCCAATACAAAAGATTAATCTTCTGCTTAGCTTCCAATTCATCTCAGTATCCCATGTCCAAGCTTTCTGTAAGGAATGCAGCTTTTCAGGTGTAATACTATCATGGGGAATACATGCATAATGTATTAAACCTATACATAAGCAAATACTGGCTGATATTTACCAACATTTGCTTTGTGTCCAAGCCAGTCTTTTTGCCTCAGTTTATATTGATCTTTCAACCTCATTTCCACGTTTCCCATCAGGGTTTTTTTTGAACCATTCATTGACCTTAATTTTGTCTTTTGGAGCTTGTAAGAATGACTGAAGTGATGCTATTACCTTGTTCTTTGGGGAGCTGATGGTGACAGTGGCAGCTTGCACTTCAGGTCTCCAGAAATCTTCAAGTGTGTGCACTGATATTCCCTCAGGTCAGTTCCAAAAAGAAGGAGCAGTTTATCCAGAAACTCTCTCACCCCCAAAATGAGAGGAGTGTACAATGGAAGCGTGTTGGTAGAGCAGACGCCCCTACTGCCTTTTAGAGATTCTTATTTCAAATGACATGGATACAATAGTTTTACACTCTGATGAGGAGCACAGATGTTAAAATTAAATGTGATGGAACACTATCCCACTTGTGGGGATGTCAGGAACTTTAGCTGCACCTTGAAGAAACGAGAAAGATGTTCTTGACAGGACACCCCCCAAACCCCAGGGCTGTATTCAGTGCCTTAGAGGTGGGATTCTCTGATGTTTGCACACATTTCCAGTTTGGCACTTGTGGCTTTAAGAACCATATGAAATATTTATGTGCTGTGCAAATGGAACTGCTTAGTTACTATTGGATACCTGTTGTGGTACAAGGCTGGAATCAGAATGACATGAAGCCTGAATCACAAGCTGAGAAACAAACTCCTGAAAACAATCCCATTTTGTTCAGAGAAGCTGATCTTTCAGTTTGAGACTGGAAAATTCCTAATTCTGCCCATTTCCAGAGGGATTGTGCTGTAGCAGGAGAGAGATGAATGCTCGGCAACATGTTCCGTGAGAACATAAAAAACATGTCTTCATAGGCATATTGGGTATTCTTAGATCTACTCCAGAGGGAGGAGCAGGTCACAAGGACTATCCTGATGGCTTTTAGCTGAGTCATAGTGTGCTTATCAGTAAACTGAGAAACCACCACACCCTGCAAGATTTTTTTTATTTTTTATGAAGTGGTAATTACCTTATTTCTTCCCTGAGAGCTGAAAATGCTGAGTGTCTTGCATGTTATGTTTGGTGCTTTGGAGGACTGGCTCTAAAGATGACTTAAGTACGTATTAGGGTTAATTTTAGGTGTAAAGACCCATGGAGAGAGGCTAAAAATTAGGACACTGGGATGATAATCTCAGCCCCACAGCTCTCCTATAGCACCTGACTAATTAGGTGGTCCTTCGAGGAAACTGGAAACAGGGTCATATCTACAGACTTATGTAGGTACATAAAGATCCAGCAAGATTGTACCAAAAATCTTCCTGAATCTGTCTCTCTATTAGTAAATGTTTTACTGTTGCAAATCTGCTGTGGCTCTTTGCTCAAACCCTGTCTAAAATAATCTGGTTCTGTGGCAGTACTTGGAGTTAAATTTCTGAGTTATGTTTCCTCATTGGAAGGTTTTTGATTTTTTTTTAATTATTTTTTTAATTATTATTTTTAATGCTGTGAATTATTTTCTGCCAATCCTGAGGTGTTTTTTTCTTTGGAGCCCTGCAAGATTGATGGGCTTGTCGTCATTTGGGAGAAATGTACAACTGTCAGGGATGAAGGGACCTTTAATAATGAAAAATGGTTAATAACATCAGCTTTTAATGTCTACTATCTGGAATTAGAAATCTCATGAAAGCTTTTACATGCTTTCAAATTGTGGTCTCTTAGTGCCTTTGTACTTTTACGTGCTAGAAATCCAACAACTATCCCCTTCATGCCTGCTAAATACACTCTGGCTGAAAGAATGAAACCACAAAAATTGCTGGAGCTCCTCTAGCACTTGCTTGAAGATTAATTTTCATTTATATTACTTGGTGATTCTAATCTTTGTTTCAATTATAGTAACAAGTTGATAATATGATATCTGGGCATGGATATAAACCAATATTTATCTATATGTAAATTTAATAGGTTGATCTACCTCTTTATCTGATGCAGAAATATTTTCCTGGGTATTAGTTGTGTATAAAAAGCAGTACTTCAGCAGAATTTTCAAAACCAATTAATTCACAGTGTCACAATGGAGATCTTTGGTCACCTCTCAGTCTGTTCATGGTTTGTGGTGCCATAAAGCTGGGTGGTCTCATCTTCTTTTAGCTGAGTTGCCATATTTAGATCAAGCTACCCTGCAAAGCTCTCTGTCAGTGTGGAACAGTGGGTGGGATCAGTCTGAGCAGAGGTGCAAGGTCAGATGCTTCTGGGTTCACTCATGGATCTATCAGAAGGCAGAGGTGCAGCATCCAGTGGCCCTGTTGGATTAACAGATGGAAACAGGTTCCCTCTTTCCCAGAATGAGAAATAACTACAATAAACCACTCGAGTATGGGAAGTTTAGTGCAAAATAGTTTTCTGAAGTTTTTCAGATGAATGTCAACATACACCTGGTACTAAGTTAGACCAGGGGTTTAGTTGAAGCCAAAAAATCACCACTATTGACTTCAATACTCTTAAATGTTTTTCATATTGAAGTACATTGCTTGTTGTAAGTTTAAACATTGCAAGGAGTCTGCAGACATTGGGATGACCTTCCTAAATTCATTGGGAGTTTACTATCTGCAGTGGAGACGTGCCCAATGAATGCCAATTAAATATTTACACCACAACATACTATTGCACAGATAAAGTGCCTACCATTAACATCTCAGAATTTATGTCCAAGGGCTTAATTCTCACCACAATTATTTGCTAATTCAGACACAGGCACAAACAAATGGTATTTAAAATAATTAACAGGTAGAGAAAATACTAAATTTTTAATTGTGAGCACTGTATGTGTGTATATATATATATATATATGATGTGTATTGCTATTCTTAAATAATCAGGAACAAAAGATCCAGCAGAAAGTAACAACCCATTGTACAAAGTCATGTCGGAATCTGTCCAAGTATCATTGGAGTAGGAGAGAGCTGCCACTCAGAAAACCATTGAAGATTGTTAGGTAGATGAAGGTATCTGCTAATTGGAGGCAAATTGAGGACATTCATTCACTGATTGTGTCAGTGTAGGATGTGAATTTAGGCAACAGCAGCAACAGAAATAATGCACGGTGTAAAAAGTGATTTTAAAGCTACCAAGTGATGTATCCTTACGTAGCTTCTTCTCACTTTGGATTCAGAGTTAAATCCAATTTGTAGTGAAAATTATGTTTCTTTTAAGTTGCAGTTATTCTTGTGCTTAAAGGGTACAGCTTAATAAAACACAGCTTCTCTTTGAAATGTCTCTTGTCAAAACTAAACATTCAGATATTTTCAAACAAACATCAGATGAACTCACTGTGATTGACACTACTGTGTTCAATATCAAGTGCATTACTCTTGGAGGGTTTTGTTTTACTTTAACCCACTATCTTGAAATGAGTGTATTCTGCACATTTGGCAGCAAGATAATTAAGTGGTGAATGAACGTGACTAGTGGTAACAATTAAAATGTGAGAGTAAGTGCATTCATTGTGCTGCTGTGTAAACTTTGTTCAGGTTGAATAGACTCAGTTTGCACCTATTTGCTGAGCACTGCTCAATTTCCAGATTTGGGCTGTTTTCTGTCACATGTTATTGCCGATTTAATAATATATTTATTTAAGCAGCTGCTATTACCTCTGGTTATCTGGCCCAGGTGAGAGCTGGGCCACAGTAGGAGAGCTCAGATCCATCTACACTCACCATACAGGTGCATCTTTAAGTGGGAATGGGGTATGGAAAGACTGGTAGAGGCAGACAGGATGCAGCTGAGAAAATGTTTAAAAGTCATAGAGGGAAGAAAAGCAAAATAAATCAAACCAATACATAGGGAAGTGAAAAGAAGACATAGCACACTAGAGGCAGGGACATAAGAACTGAAATTAAATTAAATTGTTATGAAGTATTACACCTGGAATTACCCCCACTATCTAGTAAAAAAAAAAACAAACAAAAAAACAGAGTTTCCAAGAAGACCAGCACTGACATGGAAAAGGAGAAACAGAGAAAACTTTCCTGGAAAGGAAAGTCATGACATGAGCAACTTCAAATATCTCCCCTGTCATAACTCAGGGTTAGGACCATCTGTCCTTTCAGAAGGCAGAGGGTTTGGGGTTTTGCTTTTTTTGGCCAGAGAAGGAATGGAGTGAAATATCTGGAAGCAATGCAGTAAATGAAATTAGTTGCATAGTTAAAATATTTAGGGCTGTTTCTTGATTTCTTCTTCAGCTTTAAATGAAACTGAACTTCAAATGTATTCATGCTTGGTGATTCCAGTCACCTCCTGGAAAAATCTGTTAGGTATTGGTTTAGGTTTGGGGATTTTTTTTGTGTGTGTGTTTTTGGGGTTTTTTTAAAGATCTTATTAGCCAAGCAATACAATGTGTTTAAATAAAGAGGGTGTCCCAGTAGGAATCACTGGCTAAAAAAAAAAGTCTTTAAGTGCCTGGCAATCAGATTTCACTTGGCCAACACATTAGGAATTGGAAAATAAACTTGGTGGTTTGTCTTGGTGGCTGTTGGTGGTTTCAGGTGTGGAGGCTGCAGTGACACAGGCGCTGTACATGAGCCAGTGACACTCTGCATTGCAGGGGTTTTGTCTTTGGTGCCTGAGAAATCCCAATTCACTTCATAGGATACTCAGTGGGAGTGGAAAATTTCCTCTGTTGACC